>VWPU01001215.1:0-73773 GCA_013398955.1 Callaeas wilsoni | reverse complement strand
GCAGGGAAGGGGAGTATTTATAATCTGGGTTTTTGGATTTGGTCTGGGCCTTCGAGGATAAGCCATAAAGAAGCTCCTGAACTCTCCATGGATGTGTCCAATGCTTCCACAGAAAGGCAAGGCAGTAATGATTGCAGAGCAAAAAAATTGTAGGTGATGGCTTATGATCAGTGGGGAATTTCCTTGGGAATGATCAACCAAAGCCTGTATTGTAGCAGAGCACTTCTTTTGGTTCTTTTTCTGATCTGTTTTGTCCTCTCTGGCTTTACTGAGTTCTGTGTGCTGTCATTAAGGAAGCAGCGTGATTTCAGCGTGTAATTCAGGCTGGGGCTTGAGCAGCCCGTGTTGTTTTCCACTACTGCTTTGGTTATGGATCAGAGAGGGAGAAGGGAAATCACCTTGTATTATCTCGAATTTCTCCATGCGAGCACATGGGTGTAGCTCAGTGCTGGCACAGTTGTCTGAGAAATAACAGTGTTTGAGAGGTTTAAGCCTTAATAAGCGTTGTGTCCATTGCGTCTTGATTGCAAAGGTTTGGTCCTGCAGTCCCAGACAGAGGAGGGGAAAAAGAAACCTGTTATGCATGGAAAATCTTCTTAGAGCCTTCGTGTGCTCTAATTCCTACAGCAGGGGAAAAATACGCTATGCAAAGTCGTGTTTTGCAGTGATTTCACCTGGCAAAGCTCTTCCTGCGAGACGGGGAACAGATATTTCTTTGTCAGGTGCTCAGGCTGGACTGGGAGCACTGACAAGAGGAGGAATATTTTAGTTTTTTTCCAGCGGCTTTGGAGACAGTCACGGGCGTGCGTGCGAACGGCTGGAGGGGAGCTGGGGAGCGGCGCTCCAGCTGTTGTCCCGGCAGGGCGTTCGCCTCCCCGGCGCCCCGCAGCTCGCGCTGCTGCCCGCGGTGCCGGAGCCCGGGGCCGCTGAGGCCGGCGCGCGCGGTCCCGCCATGTACCGGCGCGGCGAGAGGCGCGCGGAGCCCTCGGAGCGACTCGCTGGGGGCGCCTGGCGGCCGTGGAGCGGTACTGCAGCGGGGAGGGCGCGCGTGCGCACTGGCCGCGGAGACGCCGCGCGTCACGTGGCCATTGAGGGCGGCAGGGGAAGAGCGGTGCGCGTGCGCAGAGGGAGCGGGCTCCTCGCCTCGGCTGGGGTTTAAGGGCGGCGCTGGCGTTTTTGCGCGGAGTGCTGCCGCCCTGTGGGGAACACCCGGTACTGCAGGGCAGGAGGCCGCGGCGGCCGTTCCCGCGCGGCCGCGCCGGTCCCGCCCGCGTGGCCATGCGGAGCGCGGGAGCAGCGCGGGAGCGGCCGGCGCGGGTCCCGCCCGCGGCGAGACAATGGAGGAGCCGAGCGGTTGCTGTGGCCGCAGCCGGGTTGAAGGTGAGCCGGGAGCGGCGACCCGGTGGGGCTCGGGAGAAGCCCCGGAGAGGGGGACGGCGCCTGCGGAGGCGGCTCCGGAACGGGCAGCGGGGGCTGCGCCGGGGGCGCGGGGCGAACGAAGGCTGTCCCGGCGCCGGCTCGGAGCCGGCTCGGAGCTGCGGGGCTGCGGCCGGGGCTCGCAGCCTGCACGGCGGGGCCGCCCGGCAGAGCCTTTGCAGGGAAGCAAACCGCGGAGTTTGTCCCGGGCCGGCGCCGGGGCAAGGGGCAGCGGAGCGGAGGGGAGCGGGAGGAGCGGTGTCGGGGCGCAGGGACGATGCGTTTCCAGAGTTACTCAGACTGGGAAAATGCCAAGAGGCCGGTGGGAAGGGCATTCTCCCACGTTTGGACAGCATGAAGGGAGGGATGTTTTTGAAATACCTCTCGTCTTTGCTTTCCCAGCCCAGGGTTAAGTTGATGTTCCCTGAAAGGAATGTGGAGTGAGTAGGTCTCTGCTGAGAGAGTGGCAGACAGAGACACGCTGCTTGGCGTGTCCTCGGAGGGCAGAGAAATCTGATATTGGCGATATGCGTTCATGGCTATTTAATCAATCCGGGTGCCAACACGTCGCCGGTGCCGGTGGTTCAGGGCAGAGGGGAGCAGGGGCTGACGGACACCGGCACTGGATGCTCGATCATTGCTGGAAATGAGCAGCTGGACCTCCCCCGAGGCTGTGCTGGGTGTGGGTTCGGGTCCTGCATGGCCTCACGTCTGTGCAGCAGATGCAGACTGGGCAGGTTTGGGGCCTGGGCGATCCCGGTCTCAATTCTTTGTCACTGTTTGTCTCTTTGCAGAGGAAAAGTGTCCCTGCTTGGCTGTTTGCTCCCTGCAAGCAGCAGAGCCCAGCCCTCAGCGTTTGTGTGACCCCCTGTCGGTGTCACCACAGCTCCCTTTGCCATCCCCCTGCTGAACGGTGGGAGCTGCCTGGAGCCACGGGCATCCAGCTGCAAGATCCAGGAGGATACACCTCCTCTCTCCAAGGAGGTACGAGGTGTGGGTGCAGGAGCTGGAGGGAATGTTTCCCAGGCAGAGACTGAGGTAGCCTGTTGTGGGTGGGAATGGTGCTGTTTGGTGCATTCCTGTTCCAGGCTAGCAGCAGGACTGGTGCTGGAGCAGGTGCAAGGTAAGTGCGGGGAAGCTGCGGCAGGACTCGGGAGCCGTTTGTCTCCGAGCCTGGTGGTGGCTGGGTCTCCCTGGGCCGGTCGAGCAGTGCCTAGGAGTTAATTCGTTCAGGTGTTGTCTGAAGAATAACGTATTCTATCTGTTCACGTTTCGGTTGGTATACCAAAAATTTGATGTTCTTGCGTACGTGGGAACGCTGGCCCTGCTTGCGGAGAGGTAAGCAAAAGGACTCAGGTTGCTCCGCACACACAGTGGAGAATGCACGATACCTTTGGAGGAGCAGCTGTTGTCCTGTAGACCCGCAGGAGTGCTGAGTCTCGAAGAGTGGTTTGAGGGTTTGAAAAAGCCAAACAGGGAATAGATGTATCAGCTCCAATAGGCTGAGGACCATCCCTTGTTATTTACAGAACACTTAGTGCAGTGGTGAACCAAACCTGTGGCCAAACCAATTCTAAATGGGAGTTGTACTTTTTTTTCTCGAGGTCACCGGGAAGTGTGGGACAGGAACTGAATGATAACTTCTTGTCAGCCTGGCAGAGAAGCAGCAAATTGTGCTGGAAGAATACCCACGAGTACCTGTGAGATGATGACCTACAGTTTTAAAATGAATTGGAAAAGGAAAACACATTATTTTGAAGGAAAACCTCGGGTGGAACACATGAGAAAGATGATTTGATGGGAGATTTCTGGAAAGCTAGAAATATGTCCATGTTAGGTTTTTTTGGTATAAGCCAAGCACGTGAAACCACTCCAGGAAGGCTATGAGAGGTTAGTGACGAGCTGAGGGCACGCTTGGGATGGCTGCTGCCTTGTCTTCCGCTCCTGCACTCGCAGCAGGTTGTCCCAGGATGGTTTGCTGAAGTTAAAATTGCTGCTTTCCCCAGAGCTGGATTGATAATCTTCAGTTCAAGGGAAAGATTGTCCCGTGTTCTTGGCTGTTGAAGAGCTTTAGTTTTGCCCGAGAGAGAGTATTGTGGTCTTGCTTCTGTGTTCAGCCAGAGCAGTGCCTTTGGTCCCTTTTTCAAGGAGAAGCCGAAGCTTGGATTTCTCCCCCTTACATGACCTTGGTGCTAAAGAAAAGTGCTAAAGGTGACTGTGAAGGCGCGACTGGGTGCTCCGGACGTCAGGACTGGTTGTGTCTTTGTACCCTGGTTTTGGTTGGGACATTGAGCGGGTGTACCCTACCGATTTATTTGATCTCCTTTGGCTCTCCTGCTTGAAATAAAAGTGTCATTCCCCTCCGTCCCTTCCATACTTCCGGGGTCATTGTTTATTCTGTTACGGCTGGCTAACTGGCAGAGGAAGGGGCAGAGGAAATGCTGCCTGAAGTGTGGTTCCACAAGCAGCTGTGAGCGAGCTCGCTCCTGAGCTTCCATGGGGCCCTTGTATGCGAGGCAAACAGAGGCTTGCTTCAGAAGCTCCTTAAAGGAGAAGTATTTTTGGGGCTTCCACCTAATTCAGTTAAGCCTTTGGTTATCCCTGAGGACAGACATGAGGGCCGTGGCCCCTCCCGCATGCCAACCGCTCAATCCCTCACCGAGGCTTCCCCTTGCTCTGACCCCTGAGCCCCCTGCCGCTCTCCCCCTGTGCCTGGGAGAGCAGAGCTGATGCGCTCCCCAAAAGTCTCTGCCAGGGGCTGTTCAAGCAGTGCTTGTGCAGTGCTTTTAGCTTTAGGCTTTTGTTTTGAGCTCTGCCTTCTCATACTTGTTGCAGCGTGTGTGTTCCATGAACAGTGCGCTGGCCCCCTGCTCTGCAGTCGGACTTTATTGCTTTCATTTGTATTTCCCTCTGCTTTTTTATTCTTGCCCCTTTTCCACTGTTTTACTGCTCTGTGCATCTTCAACCTTTTAGCTGTGTGCTTTTCTGACCTCTTAATTAAAAGGCATTAACGAAGAGGGGAACTAGAGACTCTCTTTCTTGGGGGCTAGGCGGCTTTCTCTAAGGAGCCAAAAACTACTTTGTGAGAGTTACTTTGCCAATGTGGGTTGTGAGCAGTAGCACCTGCGCGCCGGCAGCACAGGTGCTGCCTCGTTCTGCTATTGCCGTAACTCGGGTACAATCTTGTTGGAAGCTGCGAGTTTAGGCATAAACGTGATTTTTTATAAGTGGTAGGAGGAATTTAATAGCATAGAATCCCAGAATGGGGCGCGGGGAGGGGCGTGGGCGGGGCTGGGCGGGCCCGTGTCTCGGAAAGGAGGGAGCGGGTTGGGGGTGGCGGCTGGGACAGCGGCGGAAGGGGGGCGGCGCGGGCCCGGTCTGTCGTAGGAGTGGGCGGGCGCTGAGGAGTGACAGCGGCACCGGGCGAGCCCCGGCCACGCAGTGCAGTCCGTGGGCGGCTCCGGCGGTGCCGGCCGGGAGGTTGCGCTCCTGGGCAGACGCCGAGGCCCTTCCCCGCGGGTGGCACGGGGGCCCCGGCACGGCCCGACCCCTCCCGCGGCTCCCGCTTCTCCCGGCCGTGGAGACCCCGCTCCTCCCGCGGCCCCGCCCCTCCCGGCCGTGGAGACCCCGCCCCTCACGCGGCCCCGCCCCTCACGTGCCCCCGCCCCTCATGCCCGTGGAGACCCCGTCCCGCCCCTCCCGGCGCGATGGGGCGGGGCCTGGCGCCGCTGTCCAATCGGCGCTGCGAGCGGCGCACGGGATCGGCCAATGGCGAGGCAGGGCGGCAAACTTGGGCGCCGGTACCGGAAGCCGCGAGCCCCTTCCGGGGCGCCTGAGGGCCTGCGCGGCTGCGCTCCGGCCGGTTTTGGGTGGGAATGGCGGTGTTTGGTGCGTTCGTGTTCCAGGCTAGCAGCGGGACTGGCGCTGGAGCGGGTGCAAGGTAAGTGCGGGGAAGCTGCGGCAGGACTCGGGAGCCGTTTGTCTCCGAGCCTGGTGGTGGCTGGGTCTCCCTGGGCCGGTCGAGCAGTGCCTAGGAGTTAATTCGTTCAGGTGTTGTCTGAAGAATAACGTAGTACAGCTGTTCGCGTTTCTACTGTTGTAGTGAAAATTTAACGTTCTTGCGAACACGGGAGGTGTAAAATAAGCCCTTAGAGTGCTCGGAGTACGTAACAGAAAACGCACCTTAGTAAAGGCGAAACAGCTGTTGTATTGTGGGTTTGCAGCACTGCTGAGTCTCGAAGAGTGGTTTGAGGGTTTGAAAAAGCCGAACGGAATAGGCAAGTGGGCCTTAAAAAGCTGGCGATTGTCTTCTCATAGTTACAGAGCCTTTAACGCAGCAGTAAACACAAAACCTGTGTAAAACCACTCTAAATAAGATTCGTACCTTTTTTTCTCGAGGTCTCTGGGAAGCGTGGGACGAGAACTGAACGATAACTTCTTGCGGGCCCCAGCAGGGAGAGGAGCAGCAAATTGTGTTGGAAGAGTTTCCGTGAGTACCTGAGAGATTATAATCTTAACAGTTTCTAAACGCATTGGAAAAGGAAGACACGTTATTTTGAAGGAAAACTTCGGTTGAAACACGTGAGAAAGACGATTTGATGAGAGATTTCTTGAAAGCTAGAAATATGTTGATGTTAGGTTTTTTAATGTAATTTCTGCTTGAAATAGAAGTGTCATTCCTCTCCATCCCTTCCAGGGTCGTTGTTTGTTCTGTTATGGCTAGCTAATTACCGGAGGAACGGGCGGAGGAAATGCTGCCCCAGGTGTGGTTCCACAGCAGCTGTGAGCGAGCTTTCGCCCCAGCTTCCGACGGGTCGTGGTTTCTGCCGCCTGGCAAGTGTGCTGGGAACTGTTCTGCTTGGGGCTTTTAGGGAGAAATGCGACGCAAACGGTTACAGCTGTACCGGATGCGAGAGAGGGCGGCACTGTGCTGTGATGGTTTGGCCTTGGAAATGGAAGCACTCTTTGGCTTATGTTTAGCTTAATGTTAGAGAAAGGGTAGAATAGCCATTGGGAGTTGCAGCCCGTGACTCCCTCTGTTGCCTGTCCGGCCGGAGTTTTCCGAGCTCCTTGGAAAGGAGCTGCAATTTCCTCGTTCTCCAGCCGGGGTCACCTCTGGTTAGGCAGAGCCGTTCCAGCCCGGGAGGGGCTCTCGGTGCGTGCCGGAGGTGTTTCGGGCTGTCCGGAGGAGCAGCACGGGTCAACTTTCATAGCCTAAAAAGGTCTATATTACTTCAAAATGTTTTGGGGATAATTTTTTCTCTCTCTTTTNTTTTTTTTTTTTTTTTTTTTTTTTTTTTTTTTTTTTTTCCCTGCTCTGAGGCATGTCTGTGATCTGTTGGGTTCCCTGCTACCGGGCTGCGTGTCTTTTTAGTGCTGTCACAGAGATTGTCCAAACTCCTGCAGTTTGCTGGTTTACAGGGGACGTTTTCCTAATACACTTCAATGTGGAAAGGAATTTCAGCTGGTGGTTCAGAAGTTACTGTTGACTGCCAGCAAAGAGACATGTAGAAGGCGTTTTTGTTTTTCTCTTTTGTGTACCTGCTGAGCCAACAGAGAGCAGGTATTCCCTGTGCAGCTGGGGGGTTTTTAACCTGGACGGTGCCCTCTGGATTGGCAGCAGGGCCGCAGGCAGTCCCGTACAGCCGTAGCAGCTGGTGGCTGCAGGGGAGCCCAGGCGGCCGCAGCGATGCTGGCACGGTGAGGTCCTGGCTGTGCTCTGCGTGGTTGCTGCATTTCTCTGCACAGTCTGGGGGGGCTGGGTCCTGCTCCTCCCTGGAAGATGGAGGCAGTGCAAGCCGTGGGCTTACCTGCCGTAGAGCTGGATGTCAGGGTTAAGAAATCTAAAAGCTTTCCAGAAGCTGAGTAGGTGCAGTTTTGACAAAGCTTTTTGTAATGCTTGTTTTGCGTAACGTTGTCCACAGCCAGGCTCAGCCCCTTGTTGGAAGGCTAGCAGCACGGTTCGTGCCTGTCACAGGGATGGGGCTGGGTATTCCATCTAGCCCTGGTGAGCAGTGTCAGTGCTCTCACCTGCTGTTTCCTGTGGGAGCCCTGCTGCTGTATCTGGACCCTTAGCAATCAGCCTCTGCCAGAAGATGAATTTCTGTGTCTTTTCTGGATGTACAGCCAGCCTCTCCTTTTGTAGGAAACTCAACCCCAGCAATGCTAGCTGGGGTTGCTATTTCCTCCCCTTTTCTTACGGGCTTTTGCAGAGCACCCATAGGGCAGGTTGGTCCAGGAGGCTCTTTCTCTAAAGTGAGCCTGTCATGACAGAAGCATGGCTTGTTAACCAGCTCTGTTCCCAGCTTGATCCGGAAAAGCGTGTGTGAGAAATGAGGCGTAGGAGGTGGAATTCACCTGAAAGCCAGTACAGGTCTCGTGACCAGAAGAGCTCGGCAGGCAGACAGGTCCTGACTTCTTTACACAGGTGTATGTTTACCCTGTCTGGCCCTAACCTCTGCTCTGGTATGCGTTAAATATTACTTGTTTATTCGAGGTGATAAAGGGCCCTGTGGATATTAGCACTGATGTTGACAAAAGCCTTAGGAAATTATGCAATACTCAGGAACTCCTTTTTTATGTCCCAAAGCAAGTCTCTCAGTGACCGTGCTGAGCTTTTGGGAGGGGCTTGGTGTGATGGGCCAGGGAGGAAGACTCCAGCCCCACTGATATGTCTGAGTACCCCCTAAGCTTGGATGTGGCTTCCATGGGGAGTGGAGCAAGTTCTAGTTGAGTGTCTCTGGGCAACAGTGTAGCCACCACAAGTGTTTAGGCACTTCACATAATTAGGTGGCTTAGTGTGCGTTCCTTCCCAGTGGAATGGGGCATAGGGAGGTGTGGAAATTGTGTTGCTTGTTGGGACTGCTTGTGCAGGTGGCAAGCGGAACCTTTTATCTCCAGAAACCATAGGTGCGATGCTCTGCTGCTGGTGCACGTCACGCTGCACGTTTGGCAACAGGTGTGATGGAGCACAAAAGCACCTGGAATGCTCAGATACGGGGCCACTGGATCTGGAGTCCTCTGGACCCCAAAACCAGCTGTGGGGAAGCTGACTGTCCCTTTATGGTGCACACTGATTTCTCTTATTTCACTTACAGGATTATGAAGCAGAAAAGGGAAAAGCAGCAGGAAGGGGATAAGAAAGCAAGCAGAGAATGTTATTTTAAATGGTAGAACAGGCTAAGGCAGATCTGAAGTTCAGTGTAGCTTTTCTTTGTGTTTATCAGCTGTTACTTACAGAGGACCACTTAATATAATTATTACTTCCCTCCCTCCCTGAGATCCATCTCTTTAAGTCACAGCTGTGGTAGCAGGGACAAATCATTGCCATTAAACAGTAGTGCATGAACTGCAGATGGTTTTAAATGCCTGAAAATGGCATGCTTTCCTGTAGCGCACGTTCCCCACAACCAGGCTACTGCCTGCAACGCCATGTAGAAAAGCAGAAATGTAGAGAAATGTATAGCGTCTTTTATTTAGTCATTCTTCGCTGTAATTTATCAAAGTGAAGCAGGAGTTAGGAGAGCTGAGTATATTTCATGGAGTGCATGAATTGTATCATTTCAGTGACATAACAGCTGTAAATAATGGCCAGTTGCTTGTGCTGTGGGGGAAATTCAAAGCTAAATGTCTTTCCTGTCCAGAAGAGCTCTGGTTTTTGGTCTTAAAGACTGAAAACAGACTCTTCAGACTGTGGTGATTCTTCAGACTTTTTGTTTCTAAAGATGACTTTCTTGGTCTCTGACATTGACTGGCTCACAAATTTGCTTCTCTATCCTGAATTTGCTTTCTGCAGTAGCCTCTTGCTAATTAAGTACTCGGAAACGATTGCCGTGTTTGAGGTCAGGAAGTATCAGTTAAAAAGCTCTTAGTGCAGACCTCGAGTAGCCAGGGTTCCCTTCAGGCTGAGCGTTTGTGCTGAGGGCTGTTGTTCCGTAGGCTGCCGGAACAAGGCAGAGAACACGTCTGGGGCTGTTGGGGTGCTTGGGAGGGAGGTGCAGCCGTGCCCCTGCAGAAGGCAGCGGCTGCTGGGACTCCTTTAAGCTCAGGGGAGCTGCAGCCCCATCTCTCTGGGTGTGCTGCTGAGCTACAGCCTGGCTCCAGACAGCACCGTGTCGTCAAACTGAAGCTCTCCAGTTGGAGGAAGGCTCTTGGGCTCCATTCTGACCCCAGCCTTCCTCTGCTGCTGCCGGCTGGGTTCTCCCTGCGTGGCACTGGGAGCAGGACAGGAGCGGTAGTTGCCTCACGTTCTCAGCGGTGTCCCATCGCGGGGGTAGGTGTGAGCTCAGCGACTGCTGCAGGAGCTAAAATCAGCTTCGCACAAGGTTCCACTGGGAAGTTGGTACCCTGGAGGTGTAGTTATTTAGTGCCCCTTCCTGAATGCCTTTGTGAAACACCTTGTCAGTTGTCGGGAACTGTCAGGAACCTGTCACTGCTGACAGGACTTAATGACATTTCAGGCTCTGTGTTCACGTGCAGCTGAATTTTGGCGCTGCAGAAGTTGTTTGAGAAGCAGTTGTTTCAGTGGGATTTGGGTTATGCTCGTGAGCATCAGGCGAATTAAAAGGAATTTTTTGGTGTAGTTGATGCTGCTGGTGCGAGGGGAGTGCTGTTGCTGTGGGACCTCTGGATGTGGCCTGGCAGTGTCCAGAAATTCCCCAGCGTGTTCCGTCCGCTTGGAGCCGGCCGAGGCAGACAAAACTAATTTCAATCGCTTCCACTAATCTGGGAAATTGAAGCCAAGTCTAAAAATCCTAGAATGGAATCATGGACTAGGTGGGGTTGGAGGGGACCTTTAAAAGTCACGAGTCCCACCCCCGTGCCATGAGCAGGGACACCTTTCTTACAGTCTTTCTGAATTGTTCTTCCTTCCTATCCATCATTATGAGAGAGAAATCCCAGTATTTGAGGTGGGAGTTGCTCACTCCCCCTTCAAATGTGGTTTGGAAGAATGATTAATTGCATCTCTTTGCAGCACTAAATGTGCTTCCGGCCTTGGAGCTGAACTACGTGCAGGTTTGGGTTGATAGAAGAGAATTTGGTGGCCATATAGCACATCTTGGCTTTCCAAGACAAGTCAGAGGGGTTGTTACACTGGCTTCTGGGGTAGCTCGGGGGAATTGAGCTCAATTCCCGAGGACTTTGGAGTGCTTGGAAGGTGGGGCCATATTTGGGGTGTAAGAGGACATAAAGCAAGCCCCAGAAAATCTGGACCTTCAAAAGGTTTTGACAGTCTAGTAGATGGGGGACATCAGATCGGCGACCAGAAATTGAACTGAGCAAGAGACCTCAGATGTCCCAAGAGAAAATTGCGCTCCGTACGATTTGACTGGAGTGTAGCAGCTGCCAGGCACCTGCCCTGCAGCAGAGGGCCTTTCCCCCTGGGACAGTCCCATAACCTCACACCACCTGGTGCACCTGTGAGCTCCCGTTTCGGTAAGGCACAGAACAAAGGACACGCTTTGCCAGGTGCGGTTCACACCTGCGCTGGCAGTCCGAAATGTGCTTGAGGTTCACATGGGAGCAGTGCGAGGGTGGCAGGTCAAGAGCTGGGCTCCAAGCCAGGAGCCTCCGGGAACTGCGTGGGGTCAGCTGCTCACCTTCTCCCTCTGCCCCTGCCAGCCCGTGGGGCACAGGTGTCCGGAGACGGCAGAGAGCCTCCTGTACCCACTGCGAGCCTGCAATGGGACAGCTGGTGGCACAGGGGCGGACCAGGTCGGGCCCATGCCACTGGGATGATGCGCAGTGCACGCTAAGTGCTCGCCCCGTTCGGAAATGTTGGCTTGAAGAAGCTGAGCTGCCAAGGTGGAGAGCAGAACACAGGGAACCTGGTTGGGATGCCCAGGTGTCTAGGGACATTTGCTAATCATCCTCTCAGGCAGTTGCTGGCAACCTGTATTTGAGAGGTATTTTGTGAAAGAGTAGGTAGTGTCCATACCTAGAAGGTGAGTAATTGTCAGCTGCTGTGTAATTGTTGTACATGGAAAGCAAACCAGGTGGGAGATGAAGCACTGGCACTCCTTAACTGAGAAGGAAACAGATACCCAGTAGCTCTGAAGTAAACCAGAAGCCTGAGCTGATAATCACCCTGTCGATTATCACGTAGGAATGTATTTGTTCCGTTCCGCACAAATTACTACTCCTGATAATGCGCATTTTCATACCTGTGACAGTCTCTTCTAATAGAAGCTGTTACGTGTAGCTGACCAAAGCAGAGCAGCATTAATAAAGTGTTTGCAATGCTCTATGCAATTAAGTAGAAAAACAAAGCAGGGAGAAAAAAAGAAAAAGGTATCTTTTGGAAATAGTGATTTCCTGCTTTGAGCAGAACGATGCCGTTGAATCAGCTTACATTTAGGATAGCGGGGAGAATTCTGGTTCTTGCTCGAGGAACTTGATGTAGGTTGTGCATGTCTCGGCTAAATGGTGGTAATGTGGCTTATTGCTCAGACTAATTGCTAAAAAAGGTGCAAAAGCAAACTGAGATCAAAATGGTCTGTGTCACACTAGTCTGCTGAAATGGGACAAAGCAGGGGAAGTTCTGGCCTCTGGAGAGATTTCTGTGTATGTCCAGCTTTTTGTGTTTTTGCTGTTGGATTTAACCCCAAAACCTTCCCAGTCGTAGGTGCTGGTAGAAAGACCTATTGGAATAAAAGGTTGGCTAAAGCGAGCTTTTGCTGAGGATTTCAACTGTTTAGGAACCTTACCTGTCTCTTGTTCTTTCCTGCCTGCTTTTTCTCCAGTCTTTGACTCTTGTAAATATGTAAGTATTTTTTCAATTGCTGAAGGCAGGAGCATCCATCGTGCTGGCTGCTGCTTTGCCAGCATGCTTGTGCCACCCTGGAATGTGCTGAGGGTGCCGTTCCTGGCAAGCCGGCTCAGAGTTCCTGACGGGGTGTCCAACGCAGACGCAGCAATCGCAGTGTTAAAAACGAGGACCAGTTCTCTCCAATCGCTTAGTGGCAAGTTAAACACCGCTTGGAAGTGTGGCTTGGGTGAGCTGGGACCTCCTAGTCCTCACCTGCCTGATTTGCACTGTTTGCACAGAAAGGGCGTCCATAAGTACAGGAGAATGAGCACGAGTGCCTCCTATGAATTTATCCAACCGCTGGATCCAGTAATTTGGGATCGTCTGCCCAAAGTAGGCTCAGGGAAATGTTCAGGCCGTCTGTTACCTGCTCTGTGGGACTTGGTGGAGTATTGGACAGCTGTTGTCAGCAGGAGCTGATCCAGGAGATGGCTCTGAAGTACCTGAGAAGGGTGTGTGGCAGAGGGGGATTTTCCAAAGCTGTTCAGCATCCCCACCGCCCTGTTCGGAGCGCACTGGCAGGGAGGGGCACGTGCACTTCAAGCACAGCGTGCACCATTTCAGAACACCGTAGGGCAAATCGCCTCTCCTAAAGCATTTCCGGCACGGAGAAAGTTCCGTGTTCCATCAGCTGTGAGGCCTTAACCACATGTTTTGTTTTGCTATTGTACATCTTGTCTCAAGTGCCCAAGGCTGACCCACAGGACACACTTCCAGCGGTGATTTCCAAATGGGCTGAGGTGTCGGAACGATACAAGCCGAGTTTGCACTCGGGAGATGTTCTGCAGGCCTCGCTTGCTTTCCCAGAAGAGCTGCCCCTAAAAAACACTCCTCGCTTACAGTGACAGTTTGCAAACTTTAGTGTTGTTTTAATGATAATAATAGTAAACAACAGGGGAAGGACTGCTTTGGATTTATGCCTGCGCGTTGTGTTTTGGCAAAATAACACCAACTAGGTGCTGCTTTCTAACCAATAGCTATTGCATAGGCCTTTGCTGTTAGCAGCAGAAGTAAAGTACAATATGAGACTTAGACTATTATAAAATAAACCTTATAACTCAGGGTAGGTTTGCTGAGACTGGTGTATGTAAAAGACATTTTCTGGCTTCAGAATGACAGACTGTGTTCCATGGTCCAGAACCCAGCTGGAAAAACTATCCCTTCCTTTAATTTAACTCCCAGGGATGTTGTTTTTCTTTTCAGCTTTTTCCCTCAGAATCTATCCATTAAATGCAGAGCAGTGAAGTTTGCTTTTTATGGAAAATATCTATGAACAAGGGAGAGAGGATGAAACCTTAGTACAGCAAAAGAGCACCGGACATTCTGTAAATAGTAACGCTTTCCAAAGCGTGCTGAATGCCTCTGGTTTCGGTGGAGCAAAGCTTTGCACCTTCCAGTACGAATGCCGAGAGAAGCACGTCTTGTGAGCGCAGAGCGATCCCTGCGCGGCCGGCTGGCTGCGTGTGCGTACAGGCGGCAGGTGAGGGAGCATCTCGCCGCTTCGTATGGAGGGGGGATGTGCCTTAGGGAAGCTATGCTGTTCTCTGGCTGCCCGTGGCCCTTATCTCCAGGAAAAAATCCTGCTGTCCCTTTGAACAAGGCTGATCCAGAGCGTGATACGATGAAAACTTGCTGCCTTGTAGTGCTGACGGCTTAAACCTTGTAAATGAGGAAGGGACTGGAGTGTAACAAGTGTTCTGCTACGGTCGCTGGTAATTATTCAAATAGCAAGGGACAGGACACGTCCTAGCTGGACATGCTCCCATCCAGGGTGGTCTCCTGCCCTCCTGGCAGGGCTGGCATTGGAGTGAACCTGGTTCTTGGGCAGGACTGCGGAGCACGGGGGACTTTGGTGGCGTGTCAGCTGGTGTTGTTGGGTTGCTTCGGTCGTTCCGAGTTCTGTTCATGGCATTTCTCCCCTGTCTTCTGTAGGCTTAAGTTGAAACAAATGCAACCATTTCATCTTTCCATGTCATTAGCTATTTGTTGCCCTCCCTTTACAAAGGTGAGTGCTGTCTTTTTTGTTTGGCACGGTGATGTCGTTGCCTGATACTCAGACTAAAGGCTGTTCCTGAACACTGATGCTGAGGACACGACAAATGAGCAGTATCACAGGCTTTGTAGTTTAGTATGTCAGGAGACATAACTGGGCGTATTGATTCTTTCTTTCTTACATTTCCCTCTGAATTAAGAGCAAGTTTTTGGTTGTGGAATAATTTTGCGTGTTCCTTAGAACAGTCACTCATGCAGAACCTGAAAGCTAAGCAAACTAAAGAGGGAAATAATTGCAGCGGGGTACCAAGATTTTCTGTTGGGCGAGATCAATACCTTGCTTAGCAGACAGGAAATGGCAACTGCTCATTAGCCGAGCTCATCCCACCCCGACTCAATTTCCCTCGAGCTGAGCTAGGAAGAAATGCACATCTTTGGAAGACAGATCAAGAAAACTGAGGCATGGGAGGATCCCCGGGAAGCACACGTGGTGCTGCTCTGGCTGTGCTGGGTCGTGCTCCGTGGCCTGCAGTCACACCTAGTTCTGAGGTGGTTGCTGGCACTCACCCTGGGGACTTGGGGAACCTAATTATGTATGAATCTGCTCGCTGTCGTGGACTGAGCGTGTTGAGTTGGAATGATTACCTCTGCAGTTTGCCCCCCAAGAAAATCTGCCCCTTACTTCTACTGTCCCGATAGAAGTAACCCTAATCTGGTGTGGGAAAGGCTTTCTAGAAATCATTTGTACCCTGAGCTAAGTAAAGCGAGAGACCTCCACTGCCAAACCACAACTGCTTTCTAGTGTCTGGAATCTTGCTTTAAACTGGTGCAAATACATGTGTGCTACATCTGTTCTGGAGAGTTCAGCCCTGACATTCCTTCATCCCATGCGATATTTGTGAAATAAAAGGAAAAAAAGAGGATTGGATGTGCTTCATACAGATAGGCTGTTTAGTCAGCTTGGAAGTGCTTCCGCCATGGTTTCAGTGCCCAGGGACTGCTCCTGATGGCCTGGGTTCAATTGAAGTTGGTAACTAGTCATGACTGACTCTGCTCCCACTTCAGTTAATTATTCCAGGTCTGTCGTGGAAAACAAGATGGAGGGGGAATGTAGTGGCTAACATAAACAGCAGTGCCACTGCAGCCCCTTCACCTTTCCTTGGGAATGCACTGCAGTTGGAATGGGCACAGGACTGTCTGTACTTCCATCAGGTGCCTGCCTCTAAAGGCTTTTCCCTAGGCTGTGCTCCAGGGGGTTTCCATGACCCTTCTGTGCTCCTGCTTTGTTTAGGAACAGGAATCACTGGGCATTGTGAATATCCTAGGGACAGACTCCCGTGTTTGGTGATCACTAGCAGTGAGATGGTGATCGCACACAAAGCAGCCTCTGCTCTCGGTGGAATTGTAACAGTTGTAGGAGTTTTTTTCTGTTGTTCAACTGGCAGCATTAGAGATAAAAATATTGTCTATCATATGGTTCTGAATTAGGTGTCAAAATAAGGTGGGATAAAACAGACTGAATTTTTCCTTTTACTGGACATATGAAATTTCATAGATCTGTTGATGTTATTTGTTGGGTCATTCATTTTTCATCCCAGTGCCCGATTCCCTTTCCTCTGGCTCTGGACACAGCTAAAACCCAGAAGCTAGAGGTGTCGATGGTGGATATTGCCAGAGTCACAGAGTCTCAGGCTGTGCCCCTTCCATTAGATTTGCTTATTCCTTGGCCCTGCATGCTCTGTTCCCTTCTTTTGTCTCCAGTGCGTGTGTAAGTCCGGCATCCGGTGCAGGTGGAAGTAAAGCTCTCCACAGGAACAGTGCAGGGTCTAATAATGAGTGCTGCTGTGGAGTGAGCACTCTGCAGGAGCCCTGCCCACGCGAGTCAGGGCCGAGCTCGGGGCTCCTGTGCTGCAGGAGATGGGCAACCATTCGCCTGCCGTGGCCTGAGAGCCCATAAACAGCACCCGAGGCTCCGGGCAGATCGGCCTCTTCTGTTGCACAGAAGGGCATGTCCAGGCTGCCTGCCGCGCGGATCGAAGCACGAGTGGGGAGCGTAATCCTCAGGGAAAAAAATATGGTCTTGGGAGCCAAGATCTGCTTGTTCCGTTTAGCAAATATTGCTGACGTATCGTGCTTAGCGATCGGCTTTTCCGAGGAGGTTTTATTTTGACATGTCTCAGGCACAGACATCACTGTCACACCAAAATGGTACGGAGTGAATTTATAGCAACTGCTGTCTGAGATGGGAACTAAATGGGGTAAGAATAGAAAAACAGGCAGTGAGATGACAAATTGTCTTTCACCTCAGATCCTAAATATCAGTGGGTTAAGTAACGCTCAGCAGAAAATGATGACTTTCCCCTGCTTCACAGCAAGCATCCCAAAAGGCCGTGGTTGGGAAGGAATTGAGGAGGCAGGAGGTGTGCTCCACTGGGACCCTGCACTGCCCCGAGGGCTTCCTCTCGCCCTCCTGAGGGTGTGCAGCCTCAGACTTGGGTGGCGAGCCCGTGGGCAAACACTGAGCGCATGCTTTTTTCGAAAAACAGGTACTTTGGTCAAATAGGAAGAGAAGGTCATGGGAAACATTCGCCACCCTTTCTTTTTTAATTAAACAACCCCCAAACCCTAGCCCAGGCTTACCTGAGATCCCAAAGCTGTATTTGTGGTGCTATGAAGCCACAAAGTGGCTATTTAGGAGGAGATTTTGCAGTAACACTGTGACTGAATAAAGCAATGAAAGGGTCTGGCCGAGTCTCAAGTGTCTGGGAGCTGTTTCTTGGGCAGTGAATGCAGAAAAAAGAGTTTATACCTTGCAGGTGAACTGGCCTCTGTTCTGTGACACAATGCCTGGCTCTCGGTTTGAGGTTGGCTGTCCCTACACCCGAGGACTGTGTTGTTAAGGATGTGCTGTGGGCGCTTAGATTTTGTGGGTTTTCTGTCTGAGCAGATTTATTCTGCCCCCGTGGGGTAAGGACCAAAACGTGGCGAGATGCAGCGTGGGTTATTAGCCCGAGCGTTGGATTTAGCGTGAGCAAATCGCCTTTCAGGCACGCCCGCTGTTCTTCCTTCTGCTGTGGGCTGCTTGTTACCCAGTTTGCCCCGCACCGAATTCCAGGGGTGCTTTGCTGGTGCGATCGAGCGGCGGTGGTGCGGGAGCAGTGCGTGCAGTGGCGATCCCGAGCTTGCCCAGGGAAGCTTCGGGAACCAAACCCTGGCGTGCTGTGAGCGGTGTCCCAGGTGCCGTCCGTGTCAGCTTCCAGCGACCGCAGGGGATGCCAGCGGGTCTCGCGCACAGCGGAGGCCGGAACCCGGTGCGTACGGGCGCGCATCCCTTGGGCCCGCTCCGGGGAGGGAGTGCTGCTGTGGAAGGAAGGCTGTAAATTGTTTAAAAGAGCAAGTGCTGTATGAGGAAATGGTACCAGTGTGTTGGAATGGATTGTGCATGCAGGACAGGATGACCTGTATTTATTAGATTAAAATAAGATTGGCTTTATAACAGCTTCTAGAGGTCCTTCCTGAGGCAAGGCTAGACTCTGGAAATGCAGAGATGGAGACCAGGAGTGTCCTTGAGCGTACAGAGGAACATGAGCTATAAAGTTATCTGCCCAGGAATTCACCGTAGGAGAAAGGGAAGTTTTGGGGAAGAACTCTTGACCCCGTTATGTTTTCGATGTGTATTGGAGCCTTTCTCCAGCGTGGGGTGTGCCAGTTTGCAGCAAGGTGTGTATGGGTATGGTGGTGCCAGCCTGGCTTTGCCAACCTCAGAGACCTTGGCAGGTGAAACAAAAACACCAGGGAGAGTCTGAGGGGGCACAGTGAAGGAAGTGGGGAGAGAAGGACTGTGCTAACACAATGTAAGTGCATAATTCCACATTCTTAGGAGAGTTTTGCTGAAACATCCACTTTTAAAGAAAATATTTGGGGATCATTATTACAGGAAATAAATTTCATGGTGTTTTTAAGTTGTATCTATAAAAAGCTAGAAAGGATACTGAGTAGACAGTCCTGGTCTGGTGAGTGGGCCCCACAGCTGTGTTGGCTTCACAAATGTTTTGCATGTGCTGTTCTTAAAGAGCAAAGGAGAACAAAAGGGGGAAAAAGCCCAACACAAAAACCTCCAGTCCCCTCATGTTCCAAACCATGAGAATTTTTCCTGGTTTTCTGTGTAATAATCGTATCAATTGTGGTTTGCGTTTTTTTTCCGCTGTGTGTTTGAAGCAAGGAGTGAAGACTTGAACACTGAAAAGCGGCCCTTGGGAAAATCAGGCATAAAAAGAGCCCAATCGTGTTTGCGAAATGAAATTACAGTTATGTAAATTGCAGCTACTGGATGTGTAGGCATGGCAGCCCAGGAGAGCGGAACTGGCAAGCGCTCGGTTACGGTGGAGGAAAATTCTCATTCGTGCTGGAAGGCGAGGCCATGCTCGGCAGTTTGCTTGCGAGCGTGAAATCGCGTCACGGACGTGTCTGCTTGCTGCTTCTATTTGGGTGTGGAAGTCAAGTGACTGGAAATTTCTATCTTTAATGATTTCCTCTCGTTTGCTCTAACAAACAGCTGCACCACAGTGTCTGAAACCAGTTAGAGTGTTTACTGGCCAGTGCTCTGCAGAGACGAAAAGGGAGGCATTTAATCTAATCTCCTTGGACGTCTCAGTGTTTGCACTTGGAAGTTTTCTTTTCTTTTCCGCAGTCTTTGGGCAAGTGCAGAACAAATTAATGTTGCAGTTTGAGGCAGACTGCCCTCTGAGCCCGATTACTGCCAGGAGCTCCTGAGGCGCATCTTGAAGAGCTCTTTGCCATAGGGCATGGGAAGTAGAAAAAAATATGCTGTTACTCAGAATTGCTTTCAAGCATCAATCTGAGCAGGTCTGAGGAAAGGCAAGCATTGAGCTTCTTCAACTTGTTAACCAGGGATTTAGACCAGAACATGAGCCTCATGAAATACATGAAAACTAAGGTTGTGTTAGGTCATTTGTGAGAACTCAAGCCTGCATTGAGGCAGATCTGACTGGAAGTGAATTTGCAATGCTGCATGGGGGCCCAAGTCGAGCTTGTGTCAGCTGGCAGCGTGACCCAACCTACAGACAGTCGTTCGGGTTCCCGAGAGTCCCTGTGAGGAAGTTCCTTCCCATCTGCCCGGTCACTTTGTGCTCGGCGTGGTCGCTGCCGGGACTTCGGATTGCGAGGAGCTGTCTCCGTGCTAGCAATGTACTGTCACAGCTCTCAGTCCTTAGGGAAATCCACTGGGCAGTAACCTACGGCAGCCTCTCGAAAGGTTGCAGAAATGTATGGAAACGGACAGTTACTGATAAGACTGTCTCAGGATGCCTTAATGGGCAGCTAAATGCATAACTTTATGCTGCGTTGTGTGCCTGTACCTTATTGCCCCAAGGGTTTCTGCTGTATTGAACAATAAATAGGCAGATATATCCCCATGATTTCTTTTTCCTTCTCATAAAACTGGTTTTCAGTCAAGGTCTTTTTTCCTGTGGATCAATGAGTTTTTGCCTGATATTTCAGGGACTGCAGGAGGCTGGACCTGTGCAGTGCCCAGGGGTGGCAGTGGGAGTCTCGGGACACCGGTGACGGGTCCATCACCCGAAGGAGTTGCTAAATTCTTGAACCTTCTCACAGCTGGGAACGTTGTTTGATTATGAGAGCTGCTGAACGCTGTTTGAATATGAGAACAGTATGAAGTCAGTGGTTTCTCCCTCAGCTGGTGCGAGTTCAAGTCCTCCATCTCCACAGCACCGGCGCGCCAGGTTGGGGGTGAGCCGTGGAGACGGTAGCGAAGCAGTTGTGTTGGCTCGCACAGTACACGCGAGGAGTCAGAAATAGAAGCGAGGTCTCCTTAACATGGAAATGTAAGCTTTAACAATAAAACGGTTTGCTCTCCCCATCCAAATCACCAAGTGCTGTTTTGGAGAAGTATCTAGAGCAGCAACTTTTCATTTGCAATCCAGCTTGCATAGCAGACACTGGAGGCTGGGTGCCACAAATCAAGATGGAAATGGCTGGTGCAATACTTCTTGGTTTGGCCATATGCTGCAAGCGATGGTTTTGACAGATGCATTTTCCCCTAGAGATTGCATTTAGTTCGTCAGCCTTAGGTTAAATGGGAAAGATCTGAGGTAAAATTCCAGTGCTCTGTCCATTAGCCACCAAGCCCATAGCATTTGTGTTAAAGCAGTGCGATGGGAAACGTGACCCGGTGCTTGGGAATTGAACTGGTGCCAGTTGTGCTGTAGCACTGTGTTCATTATGTCATACCACACACATCTGATAAGGGAAGACGTGATGGCGTTGGATCAGTTCTTGTGCATAAGGAGTCTGCAGGTCATGTGCAGAGCGCTGGTTTTTATTTAATAACCGAGGTATGCAGGTGCTAATTTGAACCAGATGTGTGTGAGGCCAAAGCCGAAGTTTGTTACACCACAGTGAAATGATGGCCTTGCATTTCTGGCGCTGGAAGGAGGTTTTGGATCAATCTTTAGTTACTAAAAATCTTTAGGCATCTATGAATTCTAGTGCTTGAATTCTTTATTTCAGTTTTGCTTGAGGAGTTCCCTTCCTCTGTTTCCCCCTTCCTTTCGAAGCCCCTTTGATACGGTCGCGCTCGAGGAAACCTTTCAGGAGCGGCCAAATTGGTACTGGAGCATCAGGAGGTTATCGGCTGACCCAGGTCTTGCCCCACTGCGAGTCAGTGGTGTTTGCATTGCGTGTCTCTGCAGAGGCCGGGGTTTGCCAGGCACAGAGGCTCTGGCACAGGCCGGGGTTTGCTGTGCACAGAGGCTCTGGCACAGGCCGGGGTTTGCCAGGCACAGGCTGGGGTTTGCCATGCACAGAGGCTCTGGCACAGGCTGGGGTTTGCCAGGCACAGGCTGGGGTTTGCCAGGCACAGAGACTCTGGCACAGGCCGGGGTTTGCCTGGCACAGAGGCTCTGGCACAGGCCGGGGTTTGCCAGGCACAGGCCGGGGTTTGCCAGGCACAGGCCGGGGTTTGCCAGGCACAGAGGCTCTGGCACAGGCCGGGGTTTGCCTGCCACAGAGGCTCTGGCACAGTGAACCTGTGTGTGGGCTGAGATAGTCTCGGCTCTGGTGCCCCTCCAGCGGCACGGGCATCTCCATGGATGCCGGAGTGCGGTGGGTGCAGGCACAGGTGTGAGCAGGCAGCTGGTGCACAGGAGGGGCTGTCTCATCAGGGAATTTTTATATATATATACATTTACATAGATATAAAATGCTTTCTCTTGCCTACCTTATTATCCTCTCCAGACAGCAGGAAATAAATTGACTATTTGCCTGATGTGCTGTTTTTCAGTTTTGGCATGCAAGAGGTAGCAGGCTGCACCAGACAGCTGCATGTTACCTTTGGTCTGCAAGGGTGTCCAGTCCAGGAACTCTAATGCACTCTAGGTTCATGGAGATAGTGAGGAGAAGGCCAGCTGCCCCACATTTGGGTTATGCCATGCTCAGTGGTGAATTTGCAGTGTTTTGGTTGGATCTGTCAGTGCTGTAGGATAAGATGATGATGTTGAATGAACCATTATCTCTGGTGTACTTGGCCAGCCCAGAACCTCGATGCTTTGAAATTGGTATGAGCCCTGGAACTGTGGTGTGGCTGTGCCAGAGAAGCAGGGGAGGCTGCAGGCTCCATGATGGGAATGCTGGGAGGCCTTAGGCAGGTTGGCATTTCTGTTTTCAGTCAGGTGCGTGGTTTGGCGTGTTTGGCCGGGTCTGTCCCTCCTGGTGCAGTGGGAGAATCAGAGTGTTCAGCCTGCAGATCGGTTGTTGACAGGAATTCCAGAGTGAGGCTTCGATGTGTCTGTTCTGAACAGTGTTTTCTCGTGCGGAGACTGCCTGGACCGCTTAGATTTTTGGCTTAACAACAGGTTAAGAGGTCTTGCAGACTTGTGAGTTTGGACCTCGTGAAGAGGTTATTTTTAATCAGCGTTAACCTCCTGAAATCAAGAGTGTTTTTCTTCTTGGGTTTCTGCTCATCTTGGCTTTTCCTCTGACTTAATAATATTTGTACGTAGCAGGGATGTGCTTTTGCTGCCCCCGTGTAGCATAATAGCAAGATCGGCTCTAATGCTTGCCCAGAATTTTATTGATCCTTTTTCAGTGCTCACTGGGGAGTCTCTTATGGGGCCTGCAATGATTAAAAATAGCAATGTTGCTTTCCATCATGGGGCTGACTTTCCTGGTTGCCAGAGGTACTGCAGTTACTGTAGTTTGGAACTGAGCTGCTGATAGCGTGCTTAGCCCAATCATAGATGCGTGCATAGGACTTGTTTAAAATAGTTGTGGTTTTACTGTATGGCAATCACTTTCACCAGGAGAGAGCACAGAAGTGCTGTAACCCAAGTGCCCTTTCTTTTTGTTATCTTGTGGTGAAGAAGATCCATTGTATGGAAGCAGTCTTTTCCACAGGCGAAAGGAAGTATTTTTCATAAGGTGCAGTATTCAGTTTTATTTCTGTGCAATGTGCTCGGTGTGAGTATTGAAAGAACTGAAAGTTGAACAACGATGTGAGAGCTGGCAGCGCAAGTGCTTTTAATTAACTTATACAGCCCAGTGCACTTAATGGAGACATAATACGTGTCCAGCCTGATGTGAAGTGTGTTTATTCAAAGCGTAAACAGGAGAGTGTTTCAGCTTTGTGGTTCACCCCTCCTCAGGTAGCCAGATGTGGAGAAAGCGCCTTCTACCTGGGCCAGTACTGCCACGGAACCCTAATACCCACTTTCTGAATCCCGGCAGCTCCATTGCTTTCTGGATCTCTGCATCATTTTCCTCCTAAACATTCTGGAGTTGAGAGAAATAAAGACCAAATGCTCATGTAGTGGGTCGGGTGAGCTCTGACCAGACAGCTTTGTTAAAATGGCTGTATCTTGGATTCATATCAAACAACTCTTGTCATCTTTTCCTAGCGTCTGTCTGGTTTACACAGTGAGATGTACACAGGTTCTTCTGTTTCAAAACCTGCTTTGTTGTGGGGTTTTTTAGCGGAGTTGATCTTGCCGCGTGCTTTCGCTGTGTACGCACAACTGCTGTCTGAACAGCAGTGTGATAATGAACTTGTTTCTCGCCCAGGTGACCATTCAATCTAAATGAAAGAGGGAGTTACGTTTCAGTCTCGTTTCTTTTGGGTTTGTTTGACCTCTCTAGAACTGGAGTTTGGGCCTACCTTTCTTCTTTCCCATTGGAAATAGGCGATGTTTGTTTTCAAGAGCCGTCTTGTTTTATTAGAGGCAACTGACTGAAATGGGTCGGAACACAAGTATATGTTTAAACTTGGTGTATCAGTTCCCTGTTAGTTCTGCCCTTTTGCTTTAATCTTTTGTATAGGGACATATGGAATGTGATGGCTGAACTCAGACTCCAGCGGGAACAGCGTTGGTATAATTTTCCACGCTTTCCTTGTGCCTGAGGGATACCGTAGAAACCTTTGTCGCAGAAGGCTTGTGCCGGCCTCGTGCTGAGGGTAGCCACTGATGTTAGCTTTGGTGATCTAGACTGACAGTAGAGCAAGTAAAATTAGAAAACTTCCTGGTGAAAGAGAGACATGTATTCCTTGGCATTCCATATTAGCAGAGGGATCCTCTGCGCTTTTCTTCCAATGCCCTTACCTCTGACAGCCATCAAGAAAATGAGGCAGGGGAAGGCTTAAGTTTTCTTAAAAGCTTCCAGCTTGGCTTTGACAAAGGAACATCCAGTGCATCGGACAGCTTTTCCTCGAGCTCCATCTCAGCACGAGGATCACGCTGTTCTGCTGTGTCCCGTGCCTCTGCAGTTTTCCTGCTCTTCAGGATGGATAGTTGTGCCTGAACTCCAGGGTTATTCAGAAATGCAACAGAGCTGTTGCTGACAGGCAAAAGGCAGATTCATACTGGCAAGCAGGAAAATGTCTTTTAGGAGTATTTTTACATAGCTTCTCTAGCAGTTTTTCTTTTACGTTTTTTCTTCAGGATGGCCACTTGACTTGAACTAAGGCCTGAGTTCACCTTGTCCCTCTCTGCCCCTGAAACAGGCCAGGTGTAGCGCAGCAGCTTACCTGCATCCGGCGTGTGTCTCCGATGGATTTAGGGAGAAACTGCCAAAGATTACTGAATGTAAGTTTCCCTGGGAATTGTCAGGGATCATGCAGTTTATATATCCGATACGAAACAGCCAGTGTTGTGTTGGGAAATCACAGCTCCTTTAGATATTTTCCTTTGAAAACCGTGGGATGGGGATGTTGTTGGCCACGTGGATGAGGTTATGGCAACCTGCTGACACTGAGCTGCGGCCATGTGGGCATGCCAGGACAGCAGGAGTGATCGATTGCAGACAGGCAGCCCCGGGCGTGCAGGTCTGGCGAAGCCTCTGCGCGTGAAGCCCATGTTTGGACACATTTTCTGGGGCTGGGTGTTGTCAGTGCTGAGGTGCCTGCACTACTTTGTTGTATGTGGTGAGGAAAGCATTTCCATGAATTAAAGAGTTCTAGCTTCCACCTCTGCTGGTGGTGTTTCATATTGAGCATAAATTCTCTCATCTTGAGCAAAACCAGTAATTAATGACACAAGCTCAGGTCACTGACTGTGCTGGGATGCCCCCAGCTCCCTAGGCTTTCATGGTGCAGCTCCAGCACGTAAATTGCCTTTTATTGCAGGCTTGTCCTGTTTATTTTTACATGAAAAGGTTAGGACAGCTGAAATGATGCCTGGGGGAGCAAAAGCTTATCTCCACCGGGTCTCGTGTTATTCCCCACGTCCCAGTTACACGCTGCAGCACCGTAAGACTTGCCCAGTTTGGAAAGCTGCTCGAGTTCTGCACTTGGAGGCCCCAAACGACAATAATTTTGCTTCTGGCCATCTCACTGGGTATTGCAAACATGGTATGCTTACAGTGGGGCTCGCGAAGTCACACAAGGAGCACATTCTTTGGAATCCTCTTTGTTTTATCATTGCGGAACAACCCACAAAGATTTGTATTATTGCACCTGAATAAATAGTGCTCTGCACTTCCCCCCTCGAGGTCAGCGCTTGTGCGGGGCCGTTCCTGGGCCCCTTCCCTGCTGCTCCTGCTGCAGCGCTGGAGCCGGGTGCCCGTGCCACTTGAGCAGGTGTCACAGAGGGCATGTTTGTGGATACTCATCTTGAAAGGCCGGCTGCTGGACACCAGCAGTTCTTTGTGCAGCAGTATTTTCCTAGCAGGCAGGAGCAGCATTCATCTGAGTGTTTGCAGTTACAACCACCACCAGAGTTTTAGCAGCGTGGCCTTGCCAAATTCTCTAAATACTTTAATTTCATTGTAATGCATAATAACAGGTGTACGGTGTAGTTGCCAGTTTCTGCTTGCTGGCTGGGTGACTAAATTATTCTTTGCAAAATGAGAAGGGTGTTTAATTGATATTTGAAGTTGGAAATGGCTAATAGCAAGTGCGCAAGCTTCAGCTGTGAACAGTTAGAGTTGGGTTGCTGGCTTTTCCACGTGGTCACTAGCTAGAGGAAAACGCCTTCCTTGACAGCCATTCTCAGCTGCATAGAATGATAAGAAATGTGTTACTTCAGAAATATGTTTTGTGTATAATTCCTAAGGTTTGGTTACAGATCTCTCTTTTTTTTTTTCACAAATGTTATTCTTCTCTTTTTGAGTCAGTGTTGCTGTTTGAAACGATAGTGCAAAGCACGTCTCGTGTAGTTCCACCACGGCTGCACTGCAAATACATTTTTTAATTTAGAGGTCTGAGCAGACACAAAAACCAGATTTCCCTGGTCTTGGCTGCGGAGGCTTTTGGGGCTTACATGGTCTGACTACTGCTGAGCTGAAGTCTGATTTTGGAGCCAAACTTCTTTTTTCTACATTGTTCTCGTGCAGACCAGACATTTGTACTAGGCAGGACGTAGTGCCAAAATATGGAATTGCACCTCCTGCACACAAGTATTATGGAAGGAGTCTCAAAATGACTGCCTTCTGCCAGGTCAGATGCTCGTGTGAGAAGGGGAGGGGAAGATGGTAACCGTGTTCTCAGACCTGAGCCTCGCTGCCTGTGGGGTCAGCCCAGCAGAAGAGGGGTACAAGCACGGTTTTGTAGCTCACGTGGTGCCTGCAAATATAGGTAGAACTGGAAGCTGTTGCCCAGAAGCTTTGCTGATTTATATTCTTTGAGGGTGTGGTCCCCTTATCCTGTCACCCGCCCATCTTAGAGTTCTGGGTTCCATGTTTTGAGCATGAAGACATTGCTGCCTTATGCTCTGGAGCAGTGTGAACATCAGCATTTCCTCAGTCAGAAATGCACTTGACACACTTCTCAGCAGTTCTTTCTCCAGAGGGAGGGTCTGGGATTTCTCTCTTACATCCTCTGCAGGGTTGGTGTTTGGATAAGGATTTGGGGCCTTAATGTTCAGTTTCTGAGGGCTCTTTCAGGTTTCCTGAATAATCCCTTTTCTGCGCAACATTTCAGAAGGACTATGCCGGGTGCTGTGGCCAGGGTTTGCCTCTAAACGACCTTAAAAAGAGGCTCGTGAAAATAGCTGTGGTCAGCACTGCTGTCTGCAGCAGATGGGCAGCGCCGAGATAAGCGACCCGGCTCTTCCAAGTCTGGAAGGACGTTTTGTTATCCCGGTGTCCAACCTGCACTCGTCCCGGGACAGGCAGCACCTCCACTGCTGCAGGTGAGAACAGACCGTTAGTGCTGCCAGAATCTCTGAAGAAACACTTCCGGAAAATCCCTGATCCGTCTGGAGGTCAGGGCACTCTGACAGAGGGGTTAATTGCTCCGAGCATCCTGCAGGCGTATCGGGGGACTTTGGACTTGGCTTTGGTATGTCTTTAACAAAACAAGGGACTTTACATTTAATAGCTAGGGATAAGGCTTTTGTTTACACAATGTAGTATTTCATCAAACACTACATTCTTTAAGTGAAAAAAGTAAAAACTGCAGGTTTGAAAGATGCTTATGCTGGATTCTTGGCTGAAGGGGAGTGAGGCAGCAGATTATTTTCCAGCAAGACGGCTGCCATCGGCTGGAAAATAAGGGGGTTTGTGCTGTTTGGTCCCATCACTCGCTTAGGAACCTGGAGAGGCCGGGAGCTATTTCTGGGGCAGGGCTGCTGTGCAGCCTGCTGAGGGGACACCAGCACCCCGCTGTCCCACCCCTCCCTCGCAGCCCCTGGAATTCCCCGTTTGGCAGCATATCAGGAGGGGAGAACCTGCTGCGTGGTGGCTGACGAGCCTCTGTGCTTAGGGAAAGCTGCTCTTGGATGGGGATCGAGGTGCCAACAGGACTTGTGTCTCAGTGTGCTCCCCTGAATACATGGCTTCTGCTGCTGCCTGCTTTGAGACTTGATTTACTTTCGAGAGCTTTAAGTTGTGGCATTCACAGGCACAGATGGAAGTTTAGAGTTTACCTTTTAAGTACTGTAAAGTTTTCAGTTTTGAAACCCCTTCTCTCAAAGAACCACATCAACTGCTGCTGGGGGCAGCAGGTGGTACCAAACCAATGATTCTTGTTGTGGCAATGACACAACTTAGTTGTTTAAGAAATTCACAAACAATGCTGTGTTTATACAGGGAGCACGGGGAGCTCCTACCAGAAATAGGAAAAGAGCACAACAAAATACACAGATCCCGTTCCAATCCACAGTCTCAAGTCAAATGAAGCTGTTTTGGGGTAATTATCCTGAGGGAGCCTGCAGCCGTGCAGCCTGCTGTGCTTTCAGCATCCGGCAGCTCCGCGGATGTCGGGGTGGTGCAGGAGCTGTGGGGAGGGCACAGAGACAGATGTGAGCCTTGTGGAAAGGCTCAGCTTCCATTTTCCTGTCCGGCCACAGGTATCGTTTTTCACCTTGGGTGAATTGCTTAAAGCCCTTAGTGGATCTTTAACACTGAGTTACTTCCAAGCTTACGAAGTTCCCCTTTATGATTTCCCGTGGGTGTCAGGAAGCAGCAGGAGTCGGGAGCGCCTCTGCCAAAGGCAGGGAGCCGGAGCCGAGGTGGCAGCGCAGTGGGCACCCGGGGCTGGTGGCACCAGCTGGGGTCAGCCACAACCCTGTGGTAGGGACGGGGCGGGTCAGAGGTTCAGCCTGAAAGGTCAGTAGGTACAAGGCCCAGCACCGTGCCAATACCCATAGCCTGGGCATGGCCAGAGCTCCCAGGGCTGTTGGGCAGCGGGTGCTTGGAAGAGGGCTGGGACCTCCAGAGGGCGGCGAGGGGCCGCGGGTGCCTCGATGCCAGGCTCTTGGCTCCCCAAGGTGGCTGTGGGCTGGGAAGTTGCTGTTTTAATGGCTCTTCACTTTCTACCGACGTCATTTTGATCAGAAGTCAGTGCAGAATTCTCTGGTTGTAGACTATCAGTGCTCGGTCTCCCAGGAGGTGAGCAGGTTGAACAGCATGACCGAAATAACAAGGAAAACCAATTCCTCATTGCAGGGCTTCCCAGGAAGGGGTGCCCAGGAGGGAGCCTCCAAGAGAGGAACACGCTGCCAGGGCTGTGCAGGCAGGAGGCAGATGCTGTGGCTCAGATGGGCCACTGGTACCTGCAGAGCGTGTCCAGGCACTTGGCTGCTTAACTCGGTGTTACGGAGCTGTGAAACTCGGCAGTCTGCCAGCCTTACCGGAGGAGGTGATTTTTGTGGGAATAGATGTGGAATTCACCTTTTGATCAAGGCAGCACAAGACCCAGGGTTCCGCGCGCTGGTTTCTGTTGGCGGGCTGTGCTGGGGAGGCTGCGCCGGAGCTGGGCTCAGGCTGAGTGCCAGCGCTGTTCCCGTGCCCAGGACAAGGCCTCTTCTGAGACGCAGGAGCTGCAGCCAGCGAGGGAAGCACTGGCCGGTCGCTGAGGTGGCCGTGGTCAATGGCGTGTTTACAGACGCCAGGTGTCTGGCAGGAGGGGCACTGTAAACAGTGCAGCCCACGGAGCTGTGGTTGAGGCACACAGGTACTTTCCAAAGGAGCTGCAGTTCCTGGTTGCTCTGGCTTTGTGCAGAGAGCCTGTCTGCAATCCCGCAGGCTGTTTGAAGGCCCTGAGGTACCCGCAGAGTGCGTCTGGTGTTGTTGTTCCCAGCTGGCACCAGGGGGAACTGCTGCTGAGGAGCCTTCTTGGCACAGGACAGGCACTTTTCCCCTCTGAGATAACCGAGCTTCCATTTGAACTCATGTGGAAGCACCTGGCAGCGCTGAAAGCCTCCATACCTTTTCTTGTGAGCTCTGGCGTACTTTTACCTCTCTGCTGCCAGCAGACAAAAAGGCCGTGAACCGCTGACCTTCGAGGAGATGTCCTGAGCTGAGCCAGGGCAGAGAGGGAAGGAGAGGCCGGGTCTGAGCTGTGACGGCACGGCATGCTTTGAGAATTGGTTTCTAGCATCAGTGTTAACAAGAGTGAAGTGGTGTTGAAATCCACTGTATGGGAGATGGTTGGTTTGCAGATTTCGTTTGAGGCATCTGCCAGTGTTGACTTAAAGCCCTGTCTAGGGAAAACTTGGCAAAGTGGAGCACTTTGCAAAAGCAGCAAGGGCAGCTGAACAATGAATAGAGACAGTTGTGTCAGGTTCTCCCCGGGAACCCAAGACCACGTGCAGGCAGTGTCCGCCGCCGCTGCAA
Source organism: Callaeas wilsoni (assembly GCA_013398955.1). NCBI lineage: Eukaryota > Metazoa > Chordata > Aves > Passeriformes > Callaeidae > Callaeas > Callaeas wilsoni. The sequence continues at coordinate 43,973 of VWPU01001215.1, read as the reverse complement.
TCCGACATCAGTGTTGTGAACAGCAGCAGTTTCTTCAGGCTGAAGGTGCCCCCCGAATCAATATTGCTGCAATGGCAGCCTGAAAAATTGCTTTGTCTTGAAAATTGCTACACTTAAAGCAAATTATGTGTCTTAAATTGCTCGTCTTACTTCAGAATTACAGATTATTAAAAATAATCTCCCAATTTTCAAATATTGGCTTTGATTTCATGCTGTTTTTTCTCCCTTTATCTCAAGATAAAGGCTCGTTATTCAGTATTTGCATCCTTAAAACTCTGCACATCTGCTGTATGATTTCAGAGATGCTGTAAAATGAGAGTTGGTACTTTACTACTTGTGTCTGTGGGATTCTGCTCTGCTGTCACTGATGGCAGCTGTTCAGGGGTCTGTGTTGATCCTATTAATGCCAATATACACCTCTCTCTTCCACCTTGTTGGCTAGGCTGTGTTTTGGTGGCAGTACACAGCAAGTTCTGCTGAGTTCCCAGAGTTCCAGGCCTGGGCTGCTGCTTTTCCAAGTCCACAATCTGTAATGCCGGTAGGCAGTGGCCTGTGTGGATGGCGATGCTGCTGGGTGGGTATTGGTTATTCTGCCCGGTATCTGCTGCCCGGGGTGAAATGTCCTCCCAGGATGTGGTACCTGCTGGCCCGGGCTGTACTGTTCTGCAGGGGGAATGTGGTCGGACGTAGCTGGGCTGGGATGTGCCGGGACAGGAGCGAGTTTAAATGGGTGAGAAAAGGAGATGCAGGCAGAAGTGGTGGTGTGTTTCTCCTTACTCTGTGCAATGCTCAGAGTAAACAGCTTTCCTGCGGGAAAAGCGCTGTCGTGGGGAACTCGGGATCAGTTTCTCTGTGGCACAGCTGTCATTTCTAAGCCTGACTCTCCTCAGAGCATCCCTCTGCTTTCCGGAGCACCGCAGATTATGGCAAGTGGAGCTTCACGAATTGTGGGGAGTTGTTACTGCTGCCAATTGCCATTCGTTTTCAGATAGCAGCAGATCGAGACCCTGGTTAGAGTGATTCATCTGTCTTTTTGGTAGCATTCCGTATGTAAAATGAGTTGGGTTGTATTTACTCTGGCAGTTAGGAGTGCTACTAAGGAATTTTTCCCATCATTTCCTCTTTTATCTTGCGAAAAATTAACTAGACGAGTTGAACCTGTAAGAGAAAGGGTTTGTCCAAGCTGCCACGGCTGAGCGTGGAGCTGTGCCAGGAAGCTGCCCAGGGCTGTGGCTGCTGGGATCAGGGCGCTCGTTCGGGACCAGCACCTTCAGGAGATGTACGTGCCCAGGAGAGCGTGCTCGATGTGTCCCCGCCTGGGATCCTGGGCCTCGGGTCGGGCGTCCGTCCAGCCAGTGTTGAATGTGGAGTCACGGTGCAGATGAACTGCACTGATCCCATGCTGAACACCTCCTTAGCTTGCTGCACTGCTTTTAGGGCCAGCTGGGACATTTGGTTGCTTCTGCAGGGGTTCTGCACCTTCAGCTTGCCTCAGATTCTGGTGCTGTGCATACGGGGGGCTGGGGGGAAAGGTAATTGGAAATTAAGTGATTATCAAGAATTTAGAAGAGTTTGACATTCCCAAAGATTTCATACGCTTTCTAAACTCCATATTTGCAAGTACACAAATGACCTTTCCGGGTGTTTGTTGTTCTCTTTACGTTTAATTTAGAATTGAAGAAGTATTTTTACCTAGCACAAATAATTGGCATGTGTGAATGCTGCGCCTAAAATCCTTTGTCCCAGGCCCAGGTGCAGATTTATTGCATCGTGCCCGCTGGGTACGTGGCAGCGGGGCAGGAGGAGATGGATCGGCAGAGGTTTTGAGGAGAGGGCTCCCTCCGTGTTAACCCGCAGTTGAGCTGCAGGGGGGAATTTCAGCAAGTGAACGTCACTCAAACTGCAGTTCGTGTTCTGGAGATGGACAAGTACTCTGCTTTGCATCTGGAATTAATTTTCCGTGTGTAAAATCGCACCTGCAGAAGGGGAATCCAGCTCTCCTGACAGCTCTGCTGTGAGCTTGAAGAGTTTCACAGAATGAATGTCGAGTCTTTGCAAAGTAGCTGGGGCCCTGCTGGAAATGGCACTCGTCCAGAGCTATGAGGCTCTTCACCACCCCTCTCCAGTGAGAGCTCTGGTGGGTTAAGCTTTGTTTTGGGCTGTGATGCATTTTTTGGGAGGTGATTTCCTCTGCCCTCACTCTGGCCGACAACATGTTTTCCTGTTGTGTAATTTATGGCTGAGGAAGCATGGCCCTAACTTTTGCTTGCTCTTCCCTCAGTTTCATCCTGTTTGTTTGCTGACTTCTACAGCTCAAAATGTCAGGTTTGCTTTGCCCCTTCCCCTCCCACCCCAGAAGGTTTCTGTGAGTCACTGTTCACTTGGAGAAATGGAATGGTCAAGGAATTTTTTCACTTGACATTTTGATGCAGGCTCAAATAACTTGAAAACAAGCCGTTTCGAATGATTTCCAGAAATGCACTTGGAATTCTCTGCTGCATTTTATTTGGTGGCAGGTGTTTAGGGGATGCCCCGTTTGAGGTGGTTCCCGCAGAGCTCGGCTCTGCAGCGCCTGTCTCCGCAGCTCGCCCTGGCTAGGAGCGGCGAGCATGTTCCTGCCCCTCCAGTGTCAGTCGAGCCAGGTAACAAACAGCCCCAAAAGGAGGTGCTCCCAAAAGAAGGTGCTTGCTCCTCCAGAAGTTGCTCCTTCTCTGAAGAAGCTGCTGGGTTTTGGTGTTTTGGGTTTGTTACCCCAGGATAACATTATTGGAGGGCTGCGCTCAAGTTTGCGAAAGACAGTCTGAACTTCCCAAGAAAAGCAGGATTTGGAGACAGCATCTCTGTCTGTCTTCAATCCTGCTTGTCACTTGTTTCTTTCCAATTGGTTACTCGTGAATACTCCCTTCTCCTCCCATGGTGAGAGCACTCGGGACCGGTGCAGCCGCTGGTTCTGTAACTCAGCACTACAGCTGGACACGGATCAAACATCCGTGACAGGGAAAGCAGCCTGCCTCTTCCCAAGCCCCTAATTATCAGGGAAGAATAATTGTCAGATTCTAAAGGATTGCAGTGGCCAGCTAGCCCTTGGTGTATTACGCACTGTTGGCTGAACCTGGCTGGAGACTTTATCTTGGGCTCCTGCTGTTGTGACGGGGTGTGTTTGTCACTTCCCCATGGGAATTGAGGTCGAAGGTTTTCTCTGCAGAAGGATTGTTCCACGCTAACCATTCGTGACAGGCAGTACATGTGAGACTTCTCTGTATAATTAACCAGTCACCGTTTTCTGATTGCTTAAATCTAGAGACTGAGAACACAGAGGTAATAGAAACTCCTGCCTGGCTTGATGGCCAATCGCAGGACAACATCTGACATTCCATGCAAGGAGGGCTGTGCCGCTCTCTCTGTTTCCAGTTCTAGGGAAAGCGTCGTAGGTAAAACTGAGGGGTTGCCTCCCAGTGGAGTCCTGAGGCCAAGTGAGGCCTGACGTGTCAGTTCCTGAAGCACTCAAGTGAGAATGACTTTTACAATTCAGAGGAAGAAACTTGGGGGGTTCCATCCTTAGTAAGTGTCCATGGCAAACTTACTGAAGTAAATTATAAATAGTATGTGTTTATAATCCTCCAAAGGCATTCTGTGAAAAAATGGTTAGAAAAATGTTCCCTCTCTTGGACCTGCAGCCGAAGTGTGAGCAAAATTCCACTTCTCCTCTTAATCCCAGTATCCCTTCAGAACGGTGGACATTGTGCAGAGCCTAATCGGTTGCTTTATTTTTGTCGCCAATGATCAGTGTACAATAGGCCCAGTTTGATTTTCAGATTGCACAGGACAGGGGTGGCAGCGAGGAAAAGCGTTTCGTGAGTGCCCATTATGAAACAGTTCCTGAGGGGCTCGGCGTGACGACGGCCCTGATAGCACGTGGGGGCCACGGCACACGGCGTGCTCGGCATCCTGCTGGCCCTTTGTGTCCTCAGCAAGGACGAGGCCTCGGAGACCACGCGGCAGTTTCTGAATCGCGTGAGGGCACGGAGCTGTGTGATCCCGGGCTGAGGGATGCTCTGACAGAGCGTGGTGGCATCTGGGTGGCATAGATGCGGCAGGGCCGACAGCAGCCCTGAGCATTGCAGCCGGGCACAGGTCGGCTTCTCCTCACCCTGCCTCGACCTGCGGTGTGCTCTGCTGCGAGCTCGAGTAGATCTGCGTGCTCAGGAGCAGCACGGAGCCATGGTGCTGGCAGCACACACGGAGCTCCGTGTTCCTGCACGGCCCCGTGCTGGCCGGGAGGGCTCCTGCCCCCGCGGCGGGCAGCGAGCCCGCGGGTGGAAGCACATTCCTGCACACAGCACGCTGGGGAGTGCGCTCGGAGCAGGCGGAGCACGTGCTCCCGGACGCCAGATGTGGAGATGGAGCACCTACTGTGCTTCAGCAGTCAATTACTCAAACCAGTAATACTTTTGCTTCTGAAATTAACCACTTTATGAATTATACAAAAGGAAACGATTGGTGTTGACAGCTGATTCTTTTAAATGGAGTGTAACCAAAAACATAATTAAAAATGTGTCTGGAGTTCACCATTCCACAGTGCTGACTCTCATCAAGTTTTGAACTGCTGTTAGCAATGGCACATCTTGCCTAAGGTTCTTAGTTTTCCAGGCAGTGCCCTGTCTCAATAAATTTGCATTTCTCCTCATCAGAAGTAATGATGATTCCTGGGCACTGCACCAAAACTTGCAGATGTTTTGAAGATGTCCCGATCAGCCGAGATTAGGACATGAGTTTTAAACTTTATTCTATAGGCAGGGCATCCTCTAAAGCTGACTCCATGAACTGGTTCAGCAGTCCAGGATAAGGAAGCATGAATGGTTGCCTGTTTATGAAGAACTTGGTTTCAACACTGACTGTTAAAAGAACCCCCCACAACTCAGTGTTAATCTCTTGAGAGAAATCTCTGCCTTTCTGCTGGCAACTGACCACTCTGGAGGTGTTGCTTGCCTCTGGTTTTTGTCACCTCTGGTTTTAGCTTTGTGGTGATGAGACATTATGCCCTGAGGAGGTGAAAACAACTTTTTTAATGCTTCAGTCGGGGTGACCCAGCTCCTCTCTTTGTCTGTGTTTCCTTGGAAGCTCCTTGAGAGCGTTGCAGGGGCCGAGGTACATGCTTTTGAGCCTATGGTTAAGGCAGTCCCTTGCCATGCTTTTCATTTGTAAGATGTGCTGCATGTTCTCCCCTTAGCTGTGATTTTTCAGAGCATTCCTTCACCTTTCCTTCAAGGTTGCGTGGGTGTTGTTGAAGTAAGTGTCGGCTTCACATTCAGCAGTCTTTGGAAATGAACTTTTCATGATCTGTCTGAGGGTTCCTTCCCCTCTCCCCGTGTGCTTCGCTCACCCCACATGAGTGGCAGGAGTGATCCAAGTGGCAGAGAGCAGCTCTCTAGAAACGGGCCTGAATGGTTTTCTGCACCCAGCCAGTCCCGCCGTGATGGCAGCAATGTGGTCGGTGATGCTGTGCCTGAGGAATGCCTTCCCTTGCCTGGAGCATCCTGCACCAGCTTTACTGGGAAAGGTTCAGTGCAGCCTGCACAACAGTTTTGCAGCTTCATCTTTTTTTTCTCTCTTTATCTTAGTTTGGTCTAATTTTGACCTTACCGTCTGCCAGCCTTTCCCTGGGACCGTTTGGTCTTTGAAGAGATGCGCCTGTTTTTATATGTGTGGAAAAATACTTGAATTGCTTTCCTAATGGAAATCAGTGTTTTGTTTTCACCCTGGATTTAATAAGTAAACTCCGGTTCCTGTTCAGTGCTCTTAAGTAGTGTTTACTAGCCCCGGTCGTTAAAACCTGTGTCACACAGTGCGATGCGGTTCAGGCAGCTGATTAAATGAACATGACTAATACAAATTCTTAAAAACGTAAACAAGAGAGAAGGACACGTAACCCGAGTGTTCACCGGCACTTGGATGTGTCCCAGGGCACAGGGACGTACGTATTGGACTGACACGACAGTGGCTTATAAAAAAAGGCTTTCAGACGCCAGTGGTCCCAGCTGAGTAACCTGCATCCCATTCTAAGGCTGAAGGCCTTTAGGCTCAGGGCTTTTTTTGACTAGCTGTTGTTTGACTGGAAATGTTCAGTACTGGCTTTTCCAGGTGCCAGCTCCTTTCCTTTGTGTGTGTCATCCTCCTGTTCTTTCTGCAGCCGCCGGGATAAAACCAACAGCCCTGCATCCGTAGTAAGGAAACAGTGGCAGGTCATTACGCTGGATTTTTAGGTTTGCATGCCTGCTGATTCAAAAGATGCAACTAAGAACAGGTTTTTGTATTTTCCATGTAGCATTGCTCTTTTGTGTTTTCCTTTTTTCCTTTTTTTTCTCGTGCTGTCTACCATATTTTTGTGCTTGAGCCAGGATCTTTCTGGGTGATGTGTGTGCTAGTGAAATTGATAACATCCGATTGATTTACACTTTAAGTCTTCCATTTGCAAGCATATTCCCGTATTTATCGTGAAGAGCGTCCGCAATGAGTTTGCTTCTTGTCCACTCCTCATTCAAACCACCTTGATTTTCCAGGGGTGCCTGGTGTTGGCCTGTCCGAGTCCCGTGGGTGGCGTGTAGACACGTGGGGCAGGAAGCTGGGAAGGAGGCTCCTCTGGTTGGAAAAGGGCCAGAAAAAGGCAGAAGACTTGAAGGAAAGGATTGGATTTCAGTGGTTTTGTGTATACATCTTAGTGCTGCTTTGGAAAACTGCCATAGGCACTGGGAGGGCTTGTTCTTCAATGGAGGCACCCCGGCTGTACCATTCCCTCCACCCTTCAGAGGTGCAGGCTGGCTCCTGCCATTTATCCCAAACGGTCCTTCTCCCCAAATCCCTGACGCCTGTCAGGCATTCTGCTGGCAGTTCAACGGGGTTGACAGCTGGCCACAGCGTCCAGAGCTGAGCTGCTTGCACTTGGTCCCTGGGATGTTTTGTGGACAGGCTAAACAAAAGGATGTAGTATTGCAGTTGTCAGGAGCGACTTTATCTGCATAGCTCTGCTGTAATCCTTCATAAGAAATGTCTTAGTTTGTTTCATGCCATTTTTTGTTGACTTGTGTTTACACTTTCTAAGGTTCACATCCTTGTGGGGAAATAGACTGAGTGTAAAGGTGTCAGAAGGGGGGGTGGGAAGGGGAGATGTCAGTGGCAGGACAGGAAAAGCAAACTGCCTGTTTCTCCAGACCTCCAGCACTGCCTAGGTAGAGTCTATCATGTCTGAGTATCCCCATCTTTCCTGGGAAATATCAGCAGCCTCACACCTCTGGCTCACTAACGTCACGGACAAGGAGGATTGTGACACAATCAGAGGATAAAAAGCAGAGATGAAGTCTATGGGTCCGTGTTAGGTGAATAATTGGGACACGTATGAAAGAGACTTTGAGGCTCTTGAATTCTCCATAGCCGATCAGGAGGGCAAGGAGATTATAACAATGGTTGTTACTCTGTGTGTGTGTGTGACAGTGTTTGGCGTTTCCCCCTTTTCCTGCCCTGGTTTATCCCCTTGTGGCTGATGCAGGCATCCTCAGTTGCCTGTCAGGACGCAGAGAGGGCTGGTGGCTGGGCTGTGCCAGGGAGATGCTGCGGGGCCTGCCTGGCCCTGGGGGGCTCCTCTCCCTGTCCTGGCCCAGGCAGCTCTGTGCCGAGCTGCTGCTGCAGCTGGGGCGCTGGCATGGTCCCCACACAGCCAGCGCCGGCCGCCCGGAGCCCGGGCCTCGCTGCCCCGGGCGCGCTCTGGATCGGGCCGATGCCGCGCGTCACCGGGGGCACAGGCTTGCCAAGGGGGAGATAGGGCACAAGCTTTCCTGCTGGAAAGGTGGCAAAGCGGACACGTTTTTATCAAGTTTTTATTGTCTGTGTAAGTTTGATATGATCAATTAGCGTATTAAATCCTGCGACAGTAAACAAGAAGGTGCTCGGAGGAAAGGGTTTACCGCCTTCTGTGCTGCATTGTAGCAACTGATTTGCTCCTGTAATGAAAACTACGAAGGACTTTGTGTCCTACAAATAGTTTATGGCTTGATATGAATGTTTGTTTTAGATACTGCATCTCAAAATCATTGAAAAGTGTTTCTGGGAGAGTTTCTTTTCCAGAGCATTCTTTTTTTTTTCTTTTTTTTTTTTTTCTTGAGTGGAGGTTGCCAAGGCTTTTCTTTCTAGAGAATTTGCTTTAACTGGAAGTTTTATCCTCATGAAATTCTGATGGTGGGAACAATTCCCAAAACGAATTCCTGCTCCACGTGGGGAAAGTGGCAGGGCTGTGTAAGGAAGAGGGTTTGCTTCTTCACCAGCCCTGAGATCTCACTCAGGGCTTGGCTTCCTTGGCTGTCATGGATATTTAATTAAATTCAAAGCAGAGAACAGCTCAGGAGACAGCAATGCCTGGTGAGGCTGTGGAAGAGAAGTGCCAGACCATGGTGCTACAAGAACCTCAAGCATGTCTGGCCAGTGGATAAGGTGCAAGGATAGAGAATGGCCTGCAGCATCTGTTTTATGGCTGGCTGATCACTAGGTAGATGGCTTTTGATGATACAACAAAGACTATTTTGTATCAGTGATAGAGCTGCTCAGTGAGCTGGTGAAATATTTACTTAGCTGCAAGCTGTGGACTTCCTTGTGAATTGTCGGGTCCTTGCTAGCCGAGCACGGGGCTCGGCCGAACAGCGCAGCAGGCGATAGCGTGCGATTCCGTAACAGGACAGTAAGCAGGTGGTTGTTTTTGTCACACAAAGGAAAGCTCTGACCTTGCCATTAGTCTTCCCTTAAGCCCCATTATTTGGAGTGAGGGTATTATTTCTGCTGCCTGGGTGACTAAAGGAGCACAGCTTGTTTCAGAGGCTGAGCTCGGGCTGTGCCTGGCGTGGCAGGTTTGCACGGGGATTTGGTTTGGGAATGCGGGCAGACCTCGGCCATATTAAACACCTTTTTGAATGTACATGCACAGCTTTGCCCTAGTTGGGATCAGCTTCTGCAGGACAAGGCTTTGAGACTATGGTTTCCTTGAGAAAATGATCTTTAGCACTCGGTACCTACAAAGGACACACACCATTGACCAGTGACATTTCACGGCATCCCAGCAAGACAGCTGATGTGCCCTTGGCCTAGTTTTGTAACATTCTGTATCTGCTGTTCTAGGTATTTGTGATGTGCCATGATTACCATTCCCATTGCTGGTGCCTTGCTGACTCTACGAGTTTTAGAGATCTGAGGTAGAAAGTTTGTGCTGTAAAATATTCAGAATGTGTTTGTTTTCTTAATGAAGGCTTTGGCACCGGGCACTTCTCTTCCTGGCATGAACCCCTTTAGTGCTACTTTGTCCCTTACTTACTCTTGCATTTCCTTACCCTACTATGCAGGCGGGGTAAAAAAAGGAAGACTTTGTGTTTTTCTTATACTTCCTTTGTATTCAAAAGAAAATCTATAGTAACCTGTTATTTACCTCAGTCATGTTTTGCATAGTGTCTATTTTACCAGCTCTGAAAAGTTGTCTGGAGTGCAGGAATATCCATCAGTGACCTCTCCAGTACGGCTGTGCCCTCTCAGAGGCTGACAGTGTACTGAAGTGTAGTGTGGAGCCAGGGAGATGCAAAGAAAGGAAATTATTGAAAGTCATCACGTAGTTCTTCCAAAAAGTAAAAGGAAAGATCAAAGCAATTGCTGACCGTTAATTTCCAGCTGTATAAGGAGCACCCCTGCAGAGGCAGAATAACATCTCTCCAGGAAGGCAGCTTCTTCCACAGGGCTCCTGGGATGGAGTTTCAAGAGCAGCTTTTTCATGCTGCTCTTGAAATGGACTTCAAGTTATGCTGGAAAGAGGTTTCATGGGGCATGTTCCTTCTGATTTCACATAGAATGAGGTTTCAAATATTTTCTTTGCTTTATCTTTGTGGGGGGAAAGGGGTGGCAATTTCTCGAAAGTGTTTTATTTTGCGTCATACTAATTGATGGTTTTGTGCAGGAAGTTGAAGGGAGTGAAAACATAGGAAAGCAGGAAAGAAAAGAACCGGAGGCAAGGGCTCGGGGAGAGGAGAAGGCTCTTAAACTTCTGCAAAAGGCTTAGCACTGAAGTTCCTTCAGCCTTTCACTCTCCAGGGCGATAAGTGAATTACTTAAAATGCCAATTGATCTGGGTGGGAAGTGGAAAGCCGCTCTAATCCGATTAATCCCAGCGCATGAGATGCCTCGCTGGCAGTGTGAAAGCAGCCCCAGCACATGCTCAGCTGTTGCTCTTTCACAATGCGTGGTGCAGTTGTCACTCCTGGGCTCCTGCCAGCAAAAACATCCGCTGGGTTCATTTTACCGCCAAATATTTTTACACTTCTGCGCTAATAAATAGAAACTACCCTGGCTGCGACTGCCGTGTCCCATCCTACCATTCCTCGCATCGCACCAGAGATGCGAGTCGGGCTACGCTGCCGTGCCCTTCATCCTCCCAGCAGCGTGATCTCTCCTGTCCCAGAGGAGCTCCCCTCTGGTGCGGATTTCAGCCCCTGAATGTAGGAGTGAGCAGAAGGGAAAAACTTCAAATCAGCCTTTAGGGTTGTAGCCTGGTGGCAGTCTGTCCTGCCTGCTGCTAGGGGAGCCTGGAAGGATTTTCCTCTAGCTGGCTGCTGTTACAGGCATGTCCACACATGTGCGGAGCTTGGGAGGTGGCAGAGGTGCAGGCACTGCTTGTGGACAGCGTTTTTTCCCTGGCTGAGAGCTGTGCCATGTTCTGTGGCTAGGGAAGGATGGCGTGGCTGGAGCGCGGTACCTCGGCCTGATGCTGCTCTGGTGGCGCAGCATAGGGAGAGACATCGTTCAGCGGGAAGGTGGGAACAGCAGCAAGTTCTTCTTTGGAAGGACCTTTCTTGAAGGCTTCCTCTGAACTCTCTTTAAGAGCATGCCAAGCATTTAAGTACTGAAAATATACTTGTTTTCCCCACTGCCGAGGCTTACACAGCTGAACTCTCCGATATTTATGTTTGACGTCAATGGGAAAGTTGCCTGAATGTGGGATTAGAAGCACTGAGCTGTTTCCCGCTCCGCGTGTCAGGCAGCGGCACGTGCGCTCCGGCCGGCCTGATGCCACGGCCGCGGCGCTGCTGTCACGGCGGCGTTTGGTGAACGCTGCTGAACAAGGAGCTCCCCGTGCGCTTGGGACAGTGCCCTTCTCTAGGTAGAGGCTGTGCCTGCTGCTGTGGGACAGGCGTGTGACTGCCAGCATCCCAGGCTGCCTTCCGTGGAGGGTCGGCCACGCCGGTGTCTGACTCCTTTTGTGTGTGCCTGTGGCACCCCGTGGGGGGCCTGGGTTCTGGGGAACTGCGGGATGTGAACACACGGCTTCGTGTGGCCGAGGGGAAGAGACAGCGCTCAAACCCAGCAGAGCCTTAGCCCACTTGGCTGGATTGACTGCTTGGTAGGCTTAGGGTGGGGTTGTCTGAGGGGCTGCTAAGTGGAGAGGAGCTAAGTGGAAGGGGAAGGATGCTGAGGCCGAGGTGAGTGTCTACAGGTAATTCTAGATAAACACCTGAGCAGTGACTGACTTTTATTTCCAGTCATCTGGTGTTCAGGCGATTGCTGACCCATTTCACCATTGGTGATTGCATCGCCGTAACTCTGGGTAGCGCTGACAAGAGGATGTAGGCTTTAACCAAATAACGTGTGACTGGAACGTGTGTGTTCCCTGTGGATGCACCAGTCTGGCTGTTTGCTCATTCTCTCTGCATTTCCAGCTTGGAAAAGCGCTGCGCTCCCTCGCCGGTGATTCAGGTCAGATAACTACGGGCTGGGTAAAAGGATTAGGATATTAATCCAGGCTGTATTCTCTGCTGTTAATCTGCAAAATGAGACATTAATAACCTGTCTCTGCCTTGGTCGAGTTTTCACCAGGGTGATTTTGACAATGAAGACGTTCATGATTAAAAGTTCTCGGCTTCTCTGAGGAGGGGGTGAACTAAGGTGCCTCGGACGGCTCATTTCCAGACAAGTGCAGAGAGATTGAGGAGGATGGAATTCAGGTGATGCAGGATTTTTCCTGTTGTTGTTCGACCAAATGATTGACAGATAAAAGCGTGGGTGTCTTCTTATTTTATGCAATTAGAAGGTGTACTGGACTGAACTGGAAATAAAAATACAGTCTCGATGTCCAATTCCCTCCTCTTGCCACAGGATAGCAGCAGGGGTTCCTCTGTTCGTATCTAAGGGCAGATTCCAGGCTTGTGCTGCTGTCACAGCCAGGTGATGAAGGTGACTTTCTCAGGTGCGAATTCGAATGCACTGCACCTAGGCCGCTGGACTTCTGTACGTCTCCAGCAATTCCAGTTTAGCAGATGTTGGTGCGGACCTGCTTTTCTCCCTGGATGGGCTGAGCAGTGTTTGTCAGCCGCATCCATGAGACTCCAAAAACCTTTGTGTGCGAGCCTGCTCGGCGCAGCCCCGCGCTGCAAACATCAGGGAGCAACTGTTCCCTCTCAGAGCAGAGGAAGTCACTCGCGTTAGTGGAGGGGTGGCAGAGTACTTAGGGATCAGAGTAATAAGGTCAGACCGAGCTACTCTGCAGCATGGGTTCGTATAGAAGCAGACTCTTTTGCCTCTGTAGCACATCACAGAGCACCTTTTGCTTGGGGGGGGGGGGAAGGGGGGAAATCTCCTTTCTGTTTAAATCTTACTGCTGTAATTGTAGCCAATCCACTGCTCTGAGTAGCATGAATGCACTTCTCCAACGCAGATGTTCTAGACATTTGCATTATGTTGACATAAACATTTAATTTTCTGTTTTTAAAGCTCAATGTAATTTTGCTAAAGAATTACGTAAATAAGAACACATGTGTAACTGAGCTGCGTCCCTCCCCACAACCTCTTGGAACCCAGTCCTTTACTTCTGGGTGGTCACTGTACTTATGGGGTGTTTTTAGAACGGCTATATGGTGGGAGCTGTCTGGTATAAACGAGAATACAACGGAATCCTGTTTACAATTAGGACAGTTGAACTATCTTGCCTCAGTCGTCCATCTCTTCCTGTGGTCAGCGCAAGGAAATTGGTTTGTTGTTACAGGGACAGCTTGGGATGTGTTTCAAAACATCAAGAAAAGCTCTACTTTGAGGAAGGGAAAACATTCGTCCTGTGAGGGCTGAGGATGCTATCTTTGAGCACGGATGGCAAATACGATGTATTAAATCCTTTACTACTGAAAGGAAGTCCCTAAAAAGCTGCATTATGCCTTTTGCTTCCTGCCAGTCCCTGCCTGTCGTAGTTCGTTTCTGTCGAGATAGGCAGAGTTGAAGTTTGTTTCAGGGTGAAACAGCCAGGGCTGTTCCTCATACTGTCAGCGTTACTGTCCTAAAAGATGCTGCTGCCACATTCCTCTGTACTTGCCCTGCCTCTGACATCCCGGTGGAAGGAGACATGCTGCCGTACAAAATTCAGTGTGAAGGAAACAGATGTGTTCTAAAATGAGAGAGGTTACTGGACAGCTCGTGCTTGTAAAAATCATGGCCATTTTATGAGAGGATCTGCAAGGACAGTGGCCCCAAAGTCAGACTCTGCTTTGGGTGAGTGCCATGCGAATGACTCTGATAAAAACCCACCCTGCCTGATTATTGGTGCTCGAAGTTCGCCAAGCCACGTTGCAAAATGGCATTTGCTGTTTGGGTTTGAAGTAGGTGAAGTTTGGGTTTGAAGTTCATGAGTCCTTCTAGATCCACTCTTGCTGCTGGCTCCCCTGAGGGCTGTGGTGCGAATCCCTCCTTGTCCCCAGTTTGTTTAGGGGTTCTGAATCTCAGAGCTGGACCTGGTGAGATCAAATTCATTTCTGTAGAGGCTTTGAGAGGCAGTTGATCCTGGCAGCATGCTGGGATAGAGGAATGGCATACGTCTCAGTTTGAGAGATGGAGCAGGACTTGGTCTCACGCCTGATTTGTAGAATGTGATGTACCTAATGGCTTGGGGCGATCTTGTTTCGGGGCATAATTTTAGTTCATATTTTAATGTCTTCGAAGGTGAAAGCTTTAACTAATTGCAGATATTAAGAGCTCTATTTTATACTGCCTCGTTTTAATCTCTGCTGCTGCTGCTGTGGACCAAATGAGACAACGCCTGTGGGGGAAGACTGGGCTGTGGCTGACACAGCGCTCCATCCTGAATGCGTTCAGGCTGGGGAAGCTGAGCAAGGAGAGGGTTAGGATTAAACCTCCACCCTAGACAGACAATGTGCGTTACTGCTTTTGATGTGTGTTCACGATCTGAGCTCTCGCTCGGCACCCGGAGGGTTATGAAAGGGCTCTGCTGAAGCACTTCTCCCCATCTGCTCTTAGACAGAAAACTCGCTTCTTCCGTGATCTTTCAGCAGTTACTCATTCATCTCCTCCAGAGGAGACGACTTGAATGTCCTGTGCATGTGCAGTAAGCGCAGGCATTGGCAGTATTTAACTGCACACCGTGCAGTTGGGCATTTAGAAACAGAAATTAGCACCAAGCGGAGCTGCTCAGCTCAGATGTGTAGCAGCCAGCCTCTCTGAGAGTGTGTCCCGGTTCCCCACGGCAGATGTTCCCGCCGAGCAGCTGTGCTCTGAGCTGCACGCAGCGCATCTCCGAGGTTGCTGTGGGCAATAACCTGAACCTGTAGGCTTGTGGAACCACTCCTGCCTTTCCAGCACTCACTTCCCGGGATCCTGCTGTAGTGCTCGGAAGAGCCCGAGTGTGAAGATGCGATTCACAGCAATTGAAAACCCTTGAGTCATCTAAGTCCTGCCCATCTTTGAAGACAACATCTGATCCTGCTGCGATGAGGCTCTCCTTAACCCCCAGGAGACCAGTGCCAGCTCCTCCGGATGCCTGTGCTGTTCGCTGCAACCACATTGGCCCTGTTGTAAGTTGCCTCCAAGTCGTGGAGCCAAAGGACTGGCTGCAATGGCCATGTGCTGTGAGGTGGGGACATGGATCTGAGCCTTCGCAAAAGCCACGCTTGGTCCAGGGAAAGGTGTTGCCTAGGGTGCGTGTTCTCTCCTCCTGCAAACGAGGTGGGGAATGTCTGGCCGGATCCTGCGGTCGTCAGTGCTCTGTTGCTCTGATCCGGGTGTTCTGGCTGTGCAGAGGGTGCGTGGTTTGCCCAGGGGATACGGCCCTGATGCTCTGGGCTGCTTTCAGGCAGCAGTGAGGAAATGCCTGTAGCTGCAGGCGTACATGGTCATCCTTGTGCCTCAAGGCAGCTGGTGGTGTCAGAGCCTTGAGCTTCTACAAACCGAGGCAGCACATCAGAGATGTCCAAGGCTTCAAGATGTTCGTGTACCTGTTTGGGAAACGTTCTCATGCGTATCTTCAGGGTTGCTCATTGTTTCAGACAACTCGTTGAAATAAATTAGGCAGGGAGAAAAATAAGCTGTGCTGGTCACTTGGTGCTGGCCTTCTTGAGTTCACTGACTGCTGCTTTTTCTTTCTGTGTTTAGATTCTTGCCCAGTTAGGACAGCTGGGAGATGATATTCAGGGATTAAATTCTTTGCTAGTGGCCGTCACTGATTTTGTCGGAATAATAGGATAGAGCATCCTGGGAGACAGAGGGGACTCGGCAACTTCTTATGGCTCTATTTTCCCTTTCTTTGTCCAGGCAGCTCTTGAATGTAAGCAGCCTTCTGGTTTACATACATAAAACCGTCAGAAATGTGCCTGTGTGTGTTTTTGGAGCCAGGCTCCTTGTTAACTGCTGCCTGTTTTGCATAGGTGGGTTGACACAGAGTGTGAAGCCTTATTTATCGGCGTTTTGTGTCACACGAACACCACGACCAGCCAGACCCTGACAGGAGCTGTGTCACGTTGTCTGTAACTGATCACGGCCCTTGAGGTGGGGACTCGAATTCTCAAAGTCAATCAAGTCAAGGAAGTGTCAGAAGAGGACTGGAGGGTAAAAGCTTCCAAGCCTCTCCTATGAAGTGCCACACTGAAAGGGACGTGTGAGCGCTGTGCTCACTTCAGAAGGAGTTTCCCAGTTTTCGCGTTCTTTGTGAACTGCGGTTACTCCGAGGGTTTGGCCTTCAGAAATCTCGGATATTTCAGAAGCTTTGAAAGGTAAATTAAATTACCACCAACTACGCTGCTTGCTTTCTTTTAAACCGAACACATTCTTCTCAAATTGATATATAATTACGGCCCTGATGTACTCTGAACATTTCATTTATTCAAACTGAAAATTATATTCTCTGCAAGCTGCTTTAAAGCTAAAATAAAAACCCCAGCCTAATTATAGCAGCAGTGTGGAGGAGGTCTGCTGGGATATTCTATGATACATTTTGACAGCTGCTTTTTACTGGAAGGTTGTCAAGACCCTCACAAAAACGTTTTGAAGTGCTTAAAATGCGTGCATCCAGAACCTGTAGCTGTTGTGTCGCCAGCAGAGTCAAGGACTGGTGCATTGCACTGGGCTGGGGCTAGAGCAGTGGGCAAAGGCGTGTTCTCATCTCTGCTGGGCTTCGCAGCCACATTCAGGAGCTTTTGCTGAAGTACTATAGGCTGAAACCAAACCTTTATCTGGCATATAGAAGTCTCCAAAAGTGTTCACTGGAGGAGAGGCATTTCAGATTATTTCTAATTTTAAAGCTTTGGCATGGCGGTTCACTATTGCAGTTGTGGTCCGGGTCAGTGGCAGGTGAGGCGGTTAGAACAGTGACTGAAATCCATCCTTAACCCCGTCCTTTTTTCCATAGCTGTTGCCAGGTCTATGGGCAGTCCTCAGACTTGGCGAACGCCGACAGTTTTGGCCCATGGTAACTGGGTCTCTGTACGGGCAAAGCCATGTGTGGAGGAGAGCCTGGTCCACCTGTCCCTCAGCCCTGCTGTCAGCAGCACGTTGTCCAGCACTGCCAGAGCCTGGTAGCTGGTGCCCCTTGCTCCGCTGGCCGCACGGCTGGGAGCAGCTGCGCTGCCGCCCCTGGCAGGGGCACAGGCTGCCAGCGGGGACATTTCGTGACTGGCTCTTTGCTCACAGTGAGGATAATATGTGGCTTTGGCTTCTTGGGGAGTCACGGGACAAATGGCGTTCGATGGCCCTGCTGGAGAGGCATGATTTTGACTCTTGGAAACCCCAAAGAATAGGCAGAAAGGAAGGAAAAGGCAGGGAAAGAACTGGGGAGTTCTCTTCAGACTGTGGAGATGGCAGTTTGTACTGGGCCTTTTGGAACGTCGGCTTATTCAACGTGTTTGAGGGAATACTGAAAAGGAAAAAACTTCCCTAAGTGTGGGTTCAAGGAAAACTTGTCTATCGAGGTAGCCAAAAATCCCCTTTCTTTAGAGGGCTGCCAAAGTAAAAGGTGGAGGCAGGGGAGGACTGCAGTTCAAAGGAGGAAGAGGTGTTCCTGGCAATGGAGCTGCAAACAGTGGATGTGATTTTCACTTTAATGCGTTGCAGTCTTTCCCAGAGGGTCTCTGGTGCCAGATCTTATGCCGAATGGTGGCATGCGTCTGGATAAGGACAATTGGAATGAATTACATCCTGCCTAGTAGCTGTCATTGTTGAATAGAGAACTTTTCCTGAGAGATTTAATAACCCATGTTGTCCTTAAAAAGAAGTAGAAAATATTTTCTGGATGCCCCATATAGGCAAATTAATCAACAAGTTACACCACGCATGATTGTGGCTCCGAGGCTGAATGCATTTAGGGATTCACTCATTCGACAAATGCTCATTTGCATCAACTGACATTGACTCAGACTTCAGGGGAATCAGATTTACTTTCATTTAGCTGAACCGTGAAGTATATTTGAGGTTTGGTTGGTTTTTCCCCCCCCCCCCCCAAACTGTCTGCTGGTATGAATTCCAGAAGCGTTTACTGGAATTTCAACCGAGACACGACAGAACTATCCCAGGTGGCCTCTTACTTGTTGTTCTTATTAACATCATTATTCTGAGGCTACAATTACCTGGAAAATATGGCGAATTAGGATTACCACATGGCCTAGCAGGAACTGAGGAACCTGCTTCTCCTTTTGCATAAGCAATTTGGTCATGTCTGTCCTTGGTTTCACGGTCGGGGCTGTGTTTGCGAGTGGGACCCGGGGCTCGGAGTCCGATTTTTAGCAATGGGCATGAAGTCTTTGATGCGAGAGTGCATCCCGCCGCCCAGTGGGACATCATTGTGAGGATTTTTGGTGGTTGCGTGTTCATGTTTGTGGCTTCTGTGAAAGAAATGCCTTTTGCCAGGGGATGTGTAACTGACGTTTCCAAGTCTTTCGTACAGAGAATTCTTAGGGCTTCTTTGGCAGATTTGCATGTACAACATCCAGCCAGTGCTTGAAAGAAGGGGTTGTATTTAAAGCTTCACTTTGTACCTGAATAGGGAACATACAAACACAAGCACAGAACGTGGCCTGCTTAAGTCACCTGTTTGCTTTCAGCTGCCTGAAATTGGCTTTCAGCAAGTTAGGTGTTCCTACCCTGGCTGCAGTGCAAGGGTTTTTCTCTTATTAATGTGTGATTTAGTTAAACGTCAATGTTTTTAAATCACATGGACTGGATCGTGAGGGTTTAGTTCAGTGTGGAAGGCCTGTTTACTGTAGTTCTGCTCTCCGGCACTCCGAGGAATGGTGACCTGCTGGGCATTTTCCTCACCAAGATCCTTTGGGAGCTGTCACAGTGCTCTTGCAAAGCTTCACCAGCATGTTGGCCGGAGTGCTGCAGCAACTTGAGAGTTAGTGATTTAACTCACAGCAGAACTTAGCATTTGGCTGGGTTAGGAGCTGTAGATCAGGCTCGATCAGTGATTTATAGATGTTGAGGAGATGTTGAACAACGATTTTTGAGGAGCACTGTAAACAAAGTATGTTTATATTAGCAATTCTTTGATGTGAAAATCTATTCAGAAGGTGCCAGGGCGCTATCTGAGAACAGCATCAAGACCATCCCGATGTGTAATTTCGCAGCAGGCATTTCCTGCTGTTACTCCGTGGGGCTGCACCTGGTGTGTGGCACAGCTGACCGTGCCTGTCCGGGTGCAGCCGTTAATGAGCTTTTCAACGAGCTAAGGAGGCTCTTGCACGACAGCCAAGCGGCGCCGGGTGAGCCGCTCCGAGCTGGCTCTGTTAGCATAGGCCTTGCGCAGACTTCCTGATGGTCAGGAGTGGTGCCCAAGGAAATGGAACTTCTTCCCAGCCAAGCCGGTTTTGGGACGTGCTCAGGATTTGCTAGCACTTAGGATTTCAGATGAGAATTAAGATCCAAGTCAACTTACCCCTCAAGAGCAGACGGGATAAGGCACCTGAGGGGAAGGTGACCAGTGCAAAGTAACCTGTGTGTTTTCAGTTGTGTTTCTCTGGGCTGTTGAATGTTGGGAAACATTTCTGAGTAACTCGGCTACTTTTTAAACTTCATCTTAGGATATCTTTGCTCTGCTTGTCTTTTCAGGTGCATGGCTTATATTTCCAGCTGTATTTCAGACAAACTGGTTGACTGAGGGGTTTTTACTGATGTGAGGAAGCAGCGTGTGCTCGAGGAATGCTGCTGACAGGGAGTGGAGTTACCAGTTGGATTTCATTAGAAATGCAGAGATACTTTTCTTAAGAGGGTTTCTGGTCTGCTTTTCCTTTTTTTCCATCCAAGGGGCAGACTGCACAAGGACAGTGTAGGGAGATATCAAATGTGTGGAGTTGGTACAGGCTGAAGTTCTTTCACCTTTCATCTATGCCATCAGTACAGGGATGAGGCATGCTGATGGAGCGTGGTCAGGACAGGTCTGTAATCAGGACTGAGCCGCCGATCGCGGAGCCCCGCACTAGGTCAGGTTTCCAGGCTGTCCTGTCCAGGCCTGAAGGTTATTGGCTGCTTTGCTTGAAACCCGAGTTTCACTAATGGCTGCTGTGGATGCCAGGGCGACGCCAAGTACCACAGACCTCTCCACAAAACTCCGATTCCACACGGTGGTATGTCCTTTGGCATCTGCAGCGAAAAGAGCCTGGAAATTCATAAACTTAAAGAAGTAAGAAAATGGGAGCAATGCTATGCGAGCATCGCTGTTGGGCGATGTTGGCCAGGATCCCATTTCCTGACCTCTAGGTCAAGTGGATGACCAGGAAAAGCAAAGGAAAGCTACTGACAGCAAAAGGGAGGCACAGCTCAGCAGAGGAGCACGTGGACAGCGGGGTAGTTATGGCAGAGAGGGCCAGGGCTGCGAACTCGCTCCGGTGAGGTCACAGGAGGGCAGAGGTGGCTGCTGCCCAGCCCGCGCATCCAGGGCCCTGAGGCAGCGCGGCCGTGTGCGGGATGACTGCTGAGTCCGAGACAGCAGCATGTGTTTGACTGATCCCACAAGTGATCACGGCAGATGGCTCTGGTGTGGCTGGGGAGACAGAGAAGCTGGGCTCCATTTTTGTACTCGAAAGCCTGTTTTCCCCTAAGAAGTCTCTCCCTTAACAGCCAATAGAGGCAGGCTGGGCACTTGGGGGAAGATTGCAAAGGACCGATCCAGGGCAGTGTCTGCCTTTTCTCCTTTCCTTCGTTCTTCCCTCTCCAGTCATCTCTCTTCTGTGTGAAGAAACAGCAGCAGTTCCGTAAACGGAGTCTTGGGTAACGCTTTCTGTCCCAGTGTCAGTGGGCTTTAATTGGTGCAAGGCTCCGTGTGCTCTGCAGCTCCTTGGAGCCGGCAAAGGAGCCAAGCGGCAGCACAGCAGCGCTTTTCCTCTGGCTTCGATGCTGGAGCAGCAGCGACTTTGGAAGAGCGTCGGAGGAGATCTCTGAGATGTGAAGGAGAAGCCCTCAGAACTAGGTCCTCTGGAGAGTACTTCCTCTGTCCCTTCTGGTGTGAGGACTTGGCTTCCCATGCCTGCAGTAAAACCTGTTGACAGCACAGCACACGCTGCCAGTTTTGGTCATAGCCTGCCTGGAGATGGATGTTCTGGGGTGGTGGAGTGCTGAACTTTGGCTGGGGGCAGGAAGTATGTCCAAGACAACAGAAAGTAAATAACTGACCGGTGTGAGGCAGCCGTGGCAGTGGTTTCTGGTGCGTTTCAGCTCAGGCCGCGCGGCCGGGACGAGCGTGGGACAGTCCGGTGGTGCTGGTGACACAGCCGCTGCTGAGCTGCAGCGTGCTGCCAGGGCGACTGGTGGTGCACCTGTTTCCTGGGAAAAGCCTCTTCCCTTCCCAGGGTGGCACAGCGCGATTCCGTTTGGCTCTGCGTTGCTCCCCGCTTCCCCGTGCCAGCAGCAGGAAGGGTGGGAGGGTCAGCCATCAGGGCTGAGGAAGCAAGGAGCACCTCTGACCAGGCCGCAGCCCTGACAAAAGTCCCTCTACCCTCACCCCTGGTGATGCCACTGTTTCTTTTTCTCTCTTTTTTTCTTGTCAAGAGAAGATTTTGTTGAGGGAACAAAAACCTTCAGCCCCATAAGCTGCACATGTAAGTCATTAAGGATGTGGCTGTTGAGCATCTCCTCTGTACGACAGATCTGGAACTAAATGCGTGTGAGTCCACAGAACAGGCTTGATTCAGTCGACCAAAATTATAGCGTAGCTCTAGTTTTCCCTTTTTTAATTGATGGCAGAGTTTTAATGTGGTCATAGTACAAAGTCACGTGCTTTATAATCAGATGGACTAACCGCTGACTTGTGCCTTATAAATCCACACGCATACCTTCCAGATGCAAAGCAGAGAGCAGCAAGACATCTTCAGGATGTATTGGCGAGGCTATTTTCCGACAGAAAATATGCACCTGGCCCTAAATCCCACTGACGTGGTATTTTAGGAGAAATCAGCAAGCAGAGATGTGCTCGACAAGCCCCTGTGTCTGTTTACAGGCAGTTCTGTCAAATTCCGGGCAAACTTGTCTCTTTTTGTCCCCTTCCAACTACGTTTGCTGCCAGATTCTTCTGGCTAGTCGTGGGCTGCTGGAGCTTCACATGAAGCCATCTGCACAGCGGCACCACCCTGTAATTACACGGAAAGGGATCTCTGACCTCGAACTGCACTGGCAGATTTGTTTGGAGGGCGTTCCACGTGTGGCACTCGCACCCACCTGGCCCAGAGCGGCAGTTCGGCCAAACAAATCCACCTTAGGCCGCTTTCACCACGTGATGAATTGCTCCTGAAGTAATTAAAGTCCTCCTTCTGGAAAACCCCAAGGTCCAACACACCAGGGAGTCATGTGCCATACAGTGAAGGTCATCCACAGGCTTCAGCTCCAGCAGGTTCAGTTAAGAAGTCAGACTGCCATCTTCCAAAGGCAGAGGCTTTTTCTGTGGCTTTTGATTGGTTGGTTTGTTTGTTTGTTTCTTTGTTTTCCACGTGAGCTCTTGGGCTGTTTGGTCAGTGCAGGCTGCTTTTTTCAGTCCGTGTTCCGTCTTCCTTTTTAGTTAATTACTGGTACTGTAGTTACGCCTTCTGCGAGGGATTCTCACTTCTGACCTGCTCCCAGTGCTTGACTGGACCGATGGGTGGATTTCTCTCCTGCCACGACAGAGGCAGAGGCGTTTCAGTGGTGCTGAAAGTAACTGAAGTCTATTTTATAATTATAGGCTTTACAAAAATAACAGTCTTAGGAGCAGGAATGCTAAGAGATGAAATGACTTCCCCAAAAGCTACTTTGCTTGCAGGTGCCTTCCTTACGGCAGAGTTGAACTGGGGTGCTCTGCCCAAGGGAAGTGGCAGGAGAAATCTGCTGGATGCTCAGCGTGCTGTTTCTGTGTGTGTTAACTTTGGTATTTATTAATGAAAATCTGCAAACAGCTTCTGCAACTTGCCAAGAGGTGCTAGTGAAAACTCTCTGCCCTGAAGAGTTTGCAAACTTTCTTTCCAAGCCTAGCCCTGCTCCGCACCCGTGCAGAACCACCAACTCGTGCTCCCCGGCCTATCCCCCTCCCCTGAACTGGGGAACCAAACTGTCACTGGCCTGGTCTGCGGGAGTGAGAACTTCTCCGTGGTCTCTTCCAGCAGTGCCAGCATTGAGTACACACAGGGAATACAGCTGAGGCTCATGCCCTGAGGCTGCCAAGCAGATTTTACGGATGTTTCAATAAACAGCATTTTTTAAAAAGGAAAAAAAAACCGGGAAGTCTGGGAACGACTTGTTCGTTTCAGCGGCTGGAGGCATGACATTCATTACAGTCAAATCTGTTCAAATATCCTTGACAAATAGCAGGAAAAAGTGTTCTGTAGACAGGTGGGTTGTTTTTCAAAGGTCACTCCTTAAACAAAAAGAAAAGAAAAGAGAGAAGGAAGAGGCAGGCTGTGAGGATTGCAGTCCCTTCTGTCCTCTGGGAAAAGTAGCATGACTGCAGGGAGGTGCTGCAGGTGCAGGACAGGAGCCGCAGTGTGGCTTGGGCTTGACCTGCCCTCTGGGCAGGGAACACTCTGTGGCATCGACAAGGTGTGGCCTTTGAGAAGTCTCACCTCCTGAGCGGGTCACGCACAGTTAGGCAGATGCACGTCAAATCCTAGTTTTAATTAGCATTTCCAAATCAACAGCTCAGCTGACTTCTGTGCCTGGTGACAGCAGAAATGAGTACGCTGTTACACGATCAAAAGCATCTAAACTTTCATTTGTTAAAAGCAAGACACTTCTGCTTTGCTTTGATTTTACTTCCTTTCCTGTCTTTCTCCTTTTAGTTCATTTCAGGTTTCTTTCACCCTTTTGTGGAAATTTGAGGACTGTGGTGGAGATCCGAGCTGCTTTTTATGTTTTGTGAGTCCATCTGGGGTTGGGGATTTTAGTTATGTTTCGAAAGGCTGATCTGAGTAAAGCTGGTTTTTAACTGTACCTATAAACCTTAAGCCGTCAGTCAGTGCCTGCTCTGTCTGGCATGGATTTTTGCCAGGTCCTTCAGGTCTCGTAACTTGAGGAGAGTTCAAGTGTGACCACATAGCAAATGTTTGTGGAGCTACTAGCAGCTGTCATCCTACCTGGAGCTCAGCTCTCCTGGGTTTTGTGTCAGAGTACATTCTGCTGTGTGGTTTGGTTCCTGCCTGCCCTCCTAGGGTCCACCAGAACTGGCATCAGAAAAGGAGAAAGAGCAAACTATGCCTAATTATGCCTTGTGACTAAATTCGGGAAAGAGCTTGCTCTGCCGCTTTTGGAGAAGGACGTGGCTGTAGCTGCTAGCACCAGTCGGCCCCTCTGCACCTGCCAGGCACAAGCAGCTTTCCAGCTGCCCCAGAGGCCGGGGAGGAGTGCGGGGAGGGAGGCTTCGGAAAAGCAAACACTTGTGTCGGCAGGATCGCCGCAGGCGACCCGGGGATGACGTGCTCGTTTCAGTCCCTGCTGTTCCACAGGAAGGCTCCTAAAATCTGAACAACTCGTTGCTGTTTCAGGACATTTGTTGGTTCCCACGTAGCCAGGTAGCCTGGCCTCTGGTATCGGGGCGGGCTGCATGTAGCTCCTTAGGGAATTCGAGGACAGCTTAGAGTCTCTCAGCGGCAATGACTTTGGGTGCTGTTGCTGAAGGGTGGGAGCATCAGGCAGAGCCCTGGCCCTGTGTTTTGCCTCCATGGCTGGAGCTGAGATTGTCAAAACATCGTGTTTGCCAAGGCGGTGGGATATCCTGGGGTGGGCGCAGGTTGTGTCTGCTGAGAACACAATAATGCTGAGGCTTTATAGGTTTGACGGCCGAGATGGACTCCACATCTTGTGAGGCAGAGCCCTGATCCGGGGAGGATGTGCTCCCACGCAGGGCCAGGCTGGGGACCCTCTGCTCACCCAGCAGCTCAAGCAGGGGGATCTGTTTCCCTCACATAACTTCCCCCAACCCCCCGCCCCGTTTTTGACTCATTTTTAAGGCGAGAACAAAAAAAGCATACACTCCCTGCAAGTTCAAAGATATGCAAATCAATCCTTTACTGTTTTGACAGTAATTTTTTTCCACTGGAAAACAAATTATACAAATGGACTTGTGCAAAGCCAAGCCCTCAGAGCTGGGCAGAGGGTGCGTTCCTGCAGCGCGAGGTGAAATGGAGACGCTGCACACCTGCCCGCAGCTGCCTCCCTGCCACGCGCGTTCTGCGTGGGCCGCGACTGCCAAGCCAAACAAGCAGCAGTGTTTCAGCAGCACCTGCGGAGGAGCGGGGCAGGCCCCTGTCAGCAGAGCCCCGGCCCCATGTCCCGCTGCACAGGCTTTATTTTTCTTTCCCTGACCCAGTTTCGCAGAGCTGTTAGTGACGGCCTGGCCGGCCGCCCTGCGCGCGTGGGCCGGGGATGAGGTTGGCGGCCGGCACCCCTGGCCACCTGCGGCACCTGCACAATGGGGGATTGTCCGTCCTGCAGGACCTGGCATGCCGGGGAGCCTGCTCCGGCCGGGGGTCTGGCCGGGCACGCGCGGCCCCACAGGAGTCAAGCGGGGCAGATCTTGGGCCCCGAGGAGTTTCTTGGCTAGTTAATAGGAAATATGTCTGATGTTTTCTTCCTGTTGGAGGAAGAACAAGGATGGCCAGGATGCAAATACAGGAGCCCTCTGTTCAGCGCTGCCGTTGTCGTGGGGGTGAGCTTGTCTGTGGAAATTGGTGTTGTGTTTGGGCGGCCTTTGAGCAGTCCCTAACCCCGACTTTAGGCATACCCTTATTATTCTCTTTTGCCATGCTTACTACTTTCAGATTGATAAATCAGGTGTTTTGTGGGGAAGATGCTTGGATGCCTGTCTGACAGGGACACTGCAGGACAGTGAACTGATAAAAAAATCCCACCCTTAAGCAGTATTTATGGACTTTTGCAAGCTGACATTCTGGGGAAAAAAGGCTGCGTTTCTTCTCGCATACTTTCCAGGCTAAAATCTTTTGCTGGTTTGTCTCATGGTTTACCTGTCTAAAAACTGCTCTGCTTGTACGTGTGTTAGCAGGATAAGTAGCAGTGTACGTTTTCAGTGAATCGAGTAGCAAAGTAAAAACTAGGTGAGTGTGCCTTCTCTTTTCTGTCACATGGAGGGAACGTTGCTGGCTGATGAGAACAGTAAGTGACGGGGGAGTAGGAATAATTCATTTTTGTTCCGTGTCCCTTTCTAATTCCTGATGAATTCCGAGAGGGGTTAGTTTGCCGGTGGCAAACCTATGGTGGCAAACCCATGCGAACTGGGAACTGACCATGCTTGGTCTGGGAACTGAGTACGTTCAGCTACACTTGCAGTGACTTCTGCGCTCTGACCCCCATCCTGGAGCTCACAGGAAAAATGTTAATCCAAAAACCCCGTAGCTGCAATGGCCCCGCCTCCCCTAAATCCATCATTCTGCCTCTCAGCTGGGTGCCATGGAGAAGTGGTACTTGAGACTTGGTAGAGGCATTCGGAAGAAGCATATGGGAACTTGGTTTGCGTAGTGGGCATACAGGGCCATGCCAAGCAGCCGGAACTGTCGGTTCTATCCTTTGCCTGGCATGGGATGTCCGTGGTTAAGCCGGTGGCAGCTGCGTTCGGCCGTGACACGCAGCAAGGCTCGGCGGTGCCGCGCTCTCGGCTGGCTCCTGCGTGGGGAGCGTGCTTCAGGAGGTTCTGTGCGTTTGGGCGAGTGAATGCTGGTAGAGATGGCAGCTCCGCAGGCTGTTCTGGGCTGTTCTGCCCTTGGCCATCTCTCTGTGCTCTGAGTTTTGCTTCGGTTTGGTGTTTCTCAGTCCACTAAAAGCCTTGTAGTTCCTCGGCGGCTGTAAAGAAAAGCTTGCTTCCCAAAAACGTCCCAAGAGGCATCTGCAGGTCTCTGTTTTTCACAGGCCCTGATAGCAAAGGAACTTTCCTCTCCCAGTCCCATATTTAAATTCAGGAGGGGTGGGGAGTCCTCCACTGCTTCTTTTTATTTTTTCTCTTTTCCTTTCTCGTTTATTTCCTTTTCTGCTCCCCCCCGACGTGTTCCTGATATGCAGACAACTGCCTTCACGCTTCTGCCTTTCCTCCTCGTGTCCTGTCCCTGTGCTCAGAAGGTTGCCTGTGACTGCTCTCCTTCATCGACCTGCGGAGCTCATGAACCCTCTGCGCTCCTGCTCCCCCTTAGCTGGACCCAAAGCCTGGGGCTGCCTTCTCGCTGCTGATGCCAACTTCTTGTCTGAGTAAATTCTGCATTCCCTCTGCGTCTCTGTTTTTAATAGGCTTCTTTACTTTAATGCTGACGGAATTAATCTAAACTCGGTCTCTCAGTAAGCTGTTCTCAGCCAGGAGATTGTTTTCAAACTGAGGCAACACCCTGTTTACACAGATAGGCAAATTCATGGTCCACAGAGCTTCTGCCAGTCAGAGAAGCTGTCGAATGCTTCGTGCAAGGACAGCACATGGTTCACATGCACAGCAAGCAGTTCTTCTGAAGGGAAACCCTTTTTTATAGTTACTTTTCTTTCTTGTATTTTTCTTTCCCTGAAGAGTTGAAGGCTAGAACATCTGCTTCTTGGCCAACCATTCTTTCCCACAAACGTTGCTTCGCAAGTTCAAAATGCTGGGTCGGGTTGTTGTGTGTGGACGCGTCTCGGTGCCCGTGTTTCTGCAATCTGCCTGGGAGCACACCAGGGGGTACAGGGAGCCGGGAGGCCAGGCAGGCTCTGCTGGGGTGCTGCAGGGTCACTGTCTGCTGAAGGGACGGTGTATCTGTGCCGTGCCCCGCCTCTCTCACCCAACCCAAACTGAGCAGAAGGTAGATGTCGAGCCCCATGTCTGTGCTTGGCACTGTTTATGCTGCAGGGAGCCGAAAGAGCAGCTCAGCACTTCGTTCCTGTGTGTGCAGCAGGCACGGTCAGAGCACCTGGGTTACAGATACGAGGCGAGGTCCTGTCTGTGACTACTGGTACCCACTGGTGTTTCGATTAGATGTAACCTGAGCTGCAGGTGGCAAAGAAGGCCAAACACGGCACAGCAAAATTAAATTGCTCCTCGTTAAACATGTCTTTCCACTGGAAATGTGTTTTACACCTGTCCCTTTCAGCCCAACTGCACTTGTTCCCCTGGACCCCCAGCTGAGACACTGTCCATGCGAAAAGAGCTTCCTCTGCGATTTAGGAATTGGCTCCTAAATATTGTCTGTCCCTGCTTTCCTGTCATCTGCCCTTGGTCTGGTGTGCTGTTAAAGGACCCGTTCCGAGACAGTTCCAGCAGACGGCAAGGCTGGTTTCTTTGTATTTGCCTGTGTTTTGTGTCCCCAGCTGCGCCACACCTGAGCAGTTGTGCACTGCAGTGATCTCAGAGCAAGTGGAATCACTGTGCTCTCCAGTGTGCTTGCCATCCCGTGGGTACCAGCGCAGCCAAGTCTGTGGGCACATTTAGAATTCAGAGGTATCTGGTGTGTAGCACATGCCCAAAGCTGCATTGAGGAGGTGCTGAAAAGAAAGGTCTGTATTGAAATGCTTTCTTTCCGAGTAGGAATGTTCTGCTCTAAGGATAGAGGCAAGGGAGGGGTTTGTGTAGAGCTTAAAGTTTTTCCTAAGTTAATTGACACCCATACCTTTTAATCTCAAAGACGTCCCTGTGGGTTTTCCCCCTCGCGGGGATGATCACTGGCGTTAGCCCTCTGGCTCACTTGGCCGGCCCAGAGTGAAGGTCTGAGCTCTGGAGAGCTCACCTGTGGCATCACTTTCTGGACAAATGAAGGTGGCCACTCGGTACTTGGGAATTAGCGTGGGTCTGAGGTCTTTCCTTGAAGGCTGATCTGTATGAACAGCATCGCTCGGCAGCACAGTGGTGCCACGGATCAGAATGACCGTCTTAGGGGCCACGCAGGGCAGGCACTGCCTGTGCCTGGAGAAGGACGGGGCACGGAGGAGCCGTGTGCTTGGCAGGACTCGCCGCTCTTTCTTACTGATAGCACAGAACTTGGTTTTGTGGCTGTGCAAGTTGTGCTTGATTTTGAGGATTGCTGGGTGGAAAAACCCACTTAGCGGCATGGTCTGGCAGGGCGGTGTGCTGAAAGGCAATAGAACTGTACGAGTAACCCGTGTGGTTAAGGAGATCAGTAAATGCCTGGATGAACTGGTTATTCACAGTGGTTTGTTGGTTTTCTTTAATCTGGTTTGGGGTATGACAGGTCGATGTTAGGCTTTTCCAAAGATCCCAGGCATACACTCCTGAAGAAATGCCCTTCTGTTTAGCACAGCCAAGTGCAGCTCCTTACAAATGCTCTGCTTTTGTCTACAGGAAGCAGCAGCCGCAAATGGTTTCAGGAGAATCAGAGCATTTGCATCCAACAGTATTTGTCTACCGTAAAACCGTATTACTGGATATGGAAGTGAGAAAGATAGGCAGGGAAACGTTGGATTGGGTTCTGTTCTGAACGACAGTTTGCCAGTCCTGAGCTTTGTCTGCTGCCTCAGCCTCTTCCCCATGGAGAGATTTATATTTATAGGAACTTAGCATAAACAATTAAATGAAAATATATGGTATTGACTCTACTGAAACTCCAAGAACTCTGCAGTCCGTGGTGAAACCTCACTTCTGCGTGCCTATAGCGTCTGAGCAAGGAAGAGGGAATGGAAACTTTGTGTTGCGTGGTCATTGTCATAGCTCTCTTCCAACTCGATGCTACTCTTTTACTCTGTTTTGCTCAAAATTACAGTAAGTATAAGTCACTTTATTCCAGTGGTAAATAGGATGAGTTGTTAGGCTTAAAAGTTTTGTGTACGAGTGCCTTTCCAACCCCATCACAAACAAAAGCTTTTTTACCTTTTGCTGTGTAAATTCCTGAAAACTCAGGGGTGGACATGAGGCATGATCTTTGCACTTAGCAGAATTTCTCGTGGGAGAGACGAATCAGAAGAACAAAGGGGGGACTTCTGGGAGATGATTTCCCTCTTCATGAATTTCCTGGTATTTTTATTCTCTCGGTTACTTTTCTGTCAACAGCTTTATCGTTTTGGGAGGAAAAAAGTGCAAATTTGTACAAATCTTGTAAGGGCAAAAAGGTGCGACACAATTAGAGTTTGAAAGAACTAAAGAAAATTCAACTGATTCCTAGTTGAATAAGTGGATGTTTCTGGGTGATTAGAAATGAATCACAGGTGAGGGAAGAAGTGATGTTGACAGATGAGAAGGATCACAGAGCCCTGAAATGTACGTGTGACGTTTGGCACTTCTGATACTCTGCCTGCTCTCGGAGAGGCTGTAAAGTGATGCTGTGGCGGTCCGCGCCCTTACCTGAGCTTTGGGATGATTGCCAGCTGGTCATGTCCGAACAGTTCCTAGGAGGCTGGTTTGTAAGTAGGAGGTCCTGGCGAGGTAGCTTTCTGCTGGCCGTTGCAGGCGGCACCGTAGCGCTGCCGCTTCGCTCAGCGCTCGGGTCGCGCTGCCCGCGTCACGGCCTTGGTTTAGAGCTGGGACTCGCTCTCAGGTGCCTGGCGTACAGCTGCCGGTGCGGCTGCCTGTGGCCGCAGC
This sequence comes from Callaeas wilsoni, assembly GCA_013398955.1. NCBI lineage: Eukaryota > Metazoa > Chordata > Aves > Passeriformes > Callaeidae > Callaeas > Callaeas wilsoni. The sequence goes on along the minus strand of VWPU01001215.1, from coordinate 13,675 downwards.
GTGCAGTGCCCTTGCTCTGGGGACTGTCTTATTTTTCCTCTGGGCTCGGACCTGGCTCTGCAGAGGCGTGCATCAGTTCTTCCCAACAGGGGGATGCTGAGGATAGGGAGGAGACTTGTAGTTCAAGATGTCAGAAGTACTGCAGGAGATTCCTCTGGCTCTTCTCATCAACAGCATCGAGGGTACAAAATTGCAAAATGAGTAACACATGTTTTGATGGAATTAAATGTGAAATTGGAAAAGGAAACGTGTCTCAAGTATAACAAAGGCTTGCCAGATAAACCATTACACTCTAGAAATCTGCTGCTGTTAAAATAAAAAATGTTTTTGAAAGAGTTCCATGTGGTATTGTTTCCATTTTCCCATGTTCAAAAAAGAAGTATCACTTGATTTCAGTTGAGTAAAAACAAACACGTGTGCAGCTAACAGATACTCTTATACCTCACCTGCGTAGTGACCTCTGCTTTCCGCCCTTAGGGTTTTTTCTGTGGATTCCTGGACGCAAGAGCCCTTCTGTCTACTGGTTCTTTTTGCTTTTTGAGTGGGGTAGTGCGAGATAAAGAGCTGCCTTCTGCCAACCCATCTCTGTTCAGCTGCCCTGCCCTAATCAGCATTGCTTCTGGGCACAGGTTTTGCTCTGCTGTTTGTTTGCTTGTACTTAAATTATCAGATTTTTGCTCCGAAACTCTTTGGCTGTTAGGACCGAAACGGTACAGGGGTTGTCTTGCAAGAGAGAGGGCTGGCGAAGCCAGCTGCGTTCTCTGGTCAGGGCACGGAGCAGAGGCGTGCAGTAACCGGCTCCCAGCCCAGCACCTCTCTGGAAAAAGTCCGTTGTGAATATCAGGGTGAGTCAGTTTAGCTTTGGCTGCAGAGGGGCATTCCAAATAAAATAATGTTGTCACTCTTCTTACCTTTGTGGGGTGGTCATTGCATGGACAGAAGCGTTGCAGATGGCCAGACAAACCACCCTTGCTTAAAAATAGGTGTCCAAAGGCAGTAGACTGTTCGAGGACTGTGAACGTGGCAGATACAGCCTGGGACCTGTGGGAAAAGCCTTCCCAAGTGCATCCTTATGGGAGTCTCCTCTTGCCATGGGTTAGAAAGTAAGAACCCTGAGCGGCTATGCGCAGCGTCACGTGCAGCCAGGCTCCTGGTGACGAGGTGGAGGGTGCGGAGGAGTTAACGCACCTTCTCCGTTTTCCCAGAGCGCTTTCCATAGATCAGATCGCTGCCGAGCCCCTTCCATGTGTGTTACGGGGCCCAGAAGCAGGATAGAGGGTTGGAGAGGCCAGGGGGACTGGCGAGGTATCCGAGTGGTTTGTTCAGGGGTCAGTCAGCAGGCAGAGACACAGAAATCTCTCAGCACAACTGAAGTGGGAAGCAAAAATCCGGGTTTTGTGCTTTTAAATCTCAGGGGTGAACAGACAGTTGCTCTCTATGACTGAAATAAGAACAGGCCTGAACATAACGTTGTGTCTGCTTTGCATAAGCAGTCCTTTCTACATATTAGGATTTCATTAGTGACTCGTAAAGAAGCCTTTTAAAATCTTTGTTGTCACCTCCATCGAAGGGGAAATGTCCCCTTTGTATTCAGTAGGTATACTTATTCCTGGTTGCTCTGAGTAGAAGAAGTCTTGTTTCATGTGTGCTTGAACCAGTTTTACCATTCCTTGGGTAAAAACTAGGGCACGCTGAAACTCGGTGGACAGATCAGCACGCTCATCCCTTCTGGAGGAAGAATGTAGCTTCAGGTGATGTTTCATGTAACTTATTTCCTAAAAAAAAATGGAGGAAGGTGGGAGTAGAGCATCTCCCGTATCTTGGCTTTTATAGGTGGAATGTAGCTCGTGCAAAACTACATTTGAACTTTCCCATTGAACGTAAAGGGACGTTCAGACCGAGTGCCAGGACGGCTCGTTTGCTTTGTTTATGTGTCTGCATGTGCACAGTAGTTACAGAGGTTCCTATAATATTGAGAAAGCTTTTGGACAGATGGAGGGACGGGTGTGAAGAAGCCCAGGAAGAAAGGCTTGGCTAGTGCTGTACCGATTTAAAGATTCCTGTTGGCAGGGAACTTACCATGTCCCTTGGGAACCTTTTTACTGAGTGGGTAAAAGCATCCTGTTTCTTGGATCGAGTCTTAGATGTGAAGCTTACCTGCTGGATCCGGGGTTTGTAGTTGCATGCCAGGTTAAATACAGCTGGAGGATTAGACAAGCTGTAATCGCATGGGCTGACATCAAGACTGTCTTCAGCCATTCTTTAGTAATCTAAAAAGCATTTGCTTACAGGTAATTGTACAGTGTTGTTCTCTGCCTCTGTTTTCTAACCAGCTCCTTCAAAACGTGTCCGGAATGCTGTTTGCTAATGGGATAATTGACTGCTTGTACAACTTTGTGCCTTCAGCCTTGAGCTCTTTACTGAGCTCCGAATCAAAGGCTTTTCCTTGCAGTTTTCTTCCCTGGCTACTTATGCGTTTAGGCAGGTATAAAAAAATCCTGACTAGAGATGGCTTGCCTGCTTCTCAGGCTGAAAGGCTGGGCGAGTATTTCCATCAGGATGGGTTGTTCCTAAGAGCTGCCGTAGCAGGTTCAGTGGTTCCACGATGCTGCCTCCCTAAAGAAGGAGTCTGTCTGGGAAACTGCCTCGCTTGGAGCGGTGCGAAGCCCTTGCTCTTGGTCACGCTTACTCTGAGTCACTTGGGAGGCTGTAAATCTTGGATTTTTCAGGAGAGGATCGTGTGGTGTGCAGAGATATCAAATTATCTTTTCAATGTGGAAAGGCATACTTTGCTGAAACACATTTTTTCCTTGGCTGTCTGAGGCTGTCAGAAGATATGAAACTCTGTCTTAAGTCTTTGAATCAAATTCTTGTTCGCAATACAAAGTAAAAATACGGAACAATGAAGTTTATGTGATGTTCATACTTTAAATCCGGAGGGTAATATCAGAGGCTGTTGTATTTGATCTACGTGGCTCCTCTGAGTATTTTTGCCATTTTATTGCATCGCCCTATCGAGGGAGTATATTTATATGAGATAATCCTCATTTGGTTCCAGTTTATTAAATGAAAGGAATGTGTTAGGCAGTCAGTTCTTAAGAGGTCTGGAATCCGGACTGTAATTGAATCCATTCCCTCTCAGCTAATTTATGTAATCTGATGAGAAACAAGTGTCGTACAATTTGTTCAAAGAAAATGGAGGATGTTCACTTTATCGAACCATACCAAAAAAAGTTCCCTGAATGAAGCAGCGCAGCGAAAGGCAAAGCTTGGCTTCCCATGTGTGATGGGCCGTGCTCGAGGCGTCTCCCCTCGTGAAGGACGTTGCGGGGGACGTCTAGCAGCGGAATCGTACCCTTTCGGATTTGTGCGAACTGCCTGCTTTATTGGTTTTCCGTGGCAACGTGCTAGGTATGCTGTTTGTGATGCTGCGAGCTGGGTAGTGTCCTGTCCCCATGCTTAGCTTGCAGTTGCAGCCTTTTCGTTTATTCTTATGTGTGCACGTTGTCTTCTAAACCAGAGCCAGGTAAGGAGCCGTTCTACTGTGGCACCTGGCTCCTAGATTTTCCCCTGGATTAACGAAGTGAAATCCCTCCTTTATCTCATCAGCAGTGAAACTCATTTACTTCGGGCACAGCACACTGAGCTCGGGCGGTCCGGCGGGCAGGGCTGTGCTCCTGCCGTCTGGGATAGGAGTGCATCGGGACCCATGGGCGCTCGGGAGCGGCGCTCTGGGCATTGTTACCGCAAGAACCATCCCGTCTGCGTCTGCCCTTCTCCTCTCACTGCTGCTGTGGTCTGTTCACCGCAAGTGGGCGAGCACTTGGCAGGCAGTTGCTGCCTGGGATTGGAATTCCCTCCCGTTGTATTCTCGGGTATATTCAGAGATACCATCTGTTAATCTGTAAGGACCTGTAGGCCAAGTCATGGCCAGCAACCCGTTCCCAAACCTGGGGCATACAGCAACTTCTCCCTTCCCTGCTCCACTTTGCGGATTTAAGGGCAGTTTACAGAGCAGATCAGCTGTAGCCCCACACATCCGGGCCAGAGCGGAGAGGGAAGGAGGCGTGGGCAGTGGGAGCCGAACCGAACTCCAGCTGTGCTCCAGCCGTGCCCGTGGAGCACAAAGGCAGCAGTGACCCCATGCAGGGGACAGGGGTGGTAACCCCGGAGTCTGGCCCAAAGCCTCTGGACAGAGTGGGATGCTCAGTGGGTGCCTGTCAGTTAGCTGGTGACAGCAGGCAGAGGTCGGAGCGGGTCACGTGCGACAGGCAGCGCGTGCTTGGTCAGTGACAGCTGTCAGTGTGCTCTGCCGGCTTCCGGGACACGGGATCTGCAGGGGGTTTAGATGAGAAAAGACTGTTGGTTATGGAGCTTTCTCCTCTGTGATCAGCAGGGGTTTCTTTGCAAATGCAGCAGGAGTTTGTGCTCATGTTGGAAGATCCACAGCTGGCCCTTGCTCCAGTGCCTCTGGTGGCCTGTTTGCTGCAGTCGGCTCTGGAAGGGAGACCCCTCTGGTCCTCCCTCTTGGCCATGTCCCTGGGTCCCATCCATCACACCAGTGTGGCGTGCCGCTGTCCAGCTCTCCCAGGTGCTTCGAGGGAAGTCACTTGTGTTGAATGTCTGCATGCCCTTGGCTCAGTGGTGTTTATCAGATGCTCTGGATATGGACTATGACTTAAGTCCGAACTTCACTTCCAGAAAAGGTCAAAATATCCTGAGTTTCCAAACTGTGAACTCTCCAGTCCTGGAGAGGATTACCCAGACTCCAGCCTCTAATTTGCAGGGTTTACCATATTGCTCATAATATTGCAGTGTGAAAGAGTTCAGGGTTGAGAAAAAAATGCCTGTCTTCAACATCCCAGCTTTTTATGGACTTTACCATGACTGATAAATTGCACAGGATCTCTGAGACAAGAGCTACAACAGTGTGAGGAGGGCAGCGCTTTGTTTTATAGTTCATAAAAAGTAGATGTGTTTTTTTCCCCTTGTTTGGCATCATACTTAATGTTTATAAAACCACTTGGCCCTTTGGTCGCACCTGAGTTCTGGATTGGCTGACCAAGATACTGATAGTACCAGGACAGTCGCTATTGAGAGTTTGGGGAAATGGGTGGTGAAGGGGTGAAACTGGGGAGCCTGGTGAGAACGAAGCCAGGGAAGGCTGCTGTTGCTCCTGGCTTGTGGCCGGAGCCATAGGGGAAAAAACATCTTCTCCACATTTATCTGCGACTCAGAGTCTTTTCCTTGCATAATGGTGCTCCCCTTATACGAGACTTGGATGTCTGCACTCACGGACAGAGTGCCCTGATTTTTGAAGGTTTTAGGTACCTGCACTATAGTTCCTTTCAGTATTTATGGCTCTGTCAGTCATCCCTTAGTCTCCTGATATGCGCATTGCTGCCTCTCGTTTGGCATCCAGGATTTTTGTCGCAGTCTTCGCAGCATCTTTTGGAGGTGAAGCAAGGCCGCTGTGCTGATGTGAGGAGTTGCCATGCAGGAGCCCAGGGGATATCCCTAGGGATAATCCCCCAGGCAGCAGGGAGCAAGTGTTGGATAGATGCACAGGTAGGAGGTAAAGTACATTCAGACGCAATGTTTGCGTGTGCGAGAAGTAAAATCCATTGCTGCCAACTCTGTAAATGCTTAATTTGGAGATGTATGGTTCCACATCTGGCTTGTGTCTTTTAACACAGCAAATAGTACTTTTCACTTTTAATTTCTCTCTTTTTTACAATTTCAACTTCAGTCTCAGAAGAAAGATCAAAGTTCTTCTGAGGAAAGGTGGGCTTCTTACAGCTTTGGAGAAACTAACCATACATATTTGCAATAGGGAAAGGGAAACTACACATGACTAAACTCTCAGGGGAGAAAGGGTCCTGACTTAGGGAAAATGCTGTGTGCGCTCCCTGTATTGTCTGTAGAGAGAACAGAATGGAAGGAAGAAATATCTCAGAAAATAGAAATTGGCCAACCGGCTGTCTGGAATGTGATTTGGGTTGAAGCTTGTGTGTGCAGTTTGGGAATCAGGAATAATTCACCGCTCCTTACGTGTGAAAATGGCGTCATGATACACAGACAGATGTGGAAGGCAGCGGGACCTAACCACTGTAGCTCCTTCTCCTCTTGCTGATTTTCTTAAAATGAAGGCAGCGTGTTCACAGCACTTCCTCGTGCGTTCGCTCATTCCAAGGGAGCTTTGCAGGCTGTGGGGTCACATCCTGGGATTAGTTGCGCTGTATATTTAAAATTTACATTAGCTGACTGAGCGTGTGGGATGTGGAGGGAGAGGGGCTGTGGCAGCGTGGAGCCCGGCGCGGCACCGCGGAGCCCGGCGTGGCACGTTGCCCACCAAGGGCAGCGACTGACCAGCGCTGCGCACTCGGGCACATCCACTCTGGCTCCTCATGCATGGCTCTGGCTCACGTGCTGGTGGCCGGTCTGGGCGTTGCCTGTTAATCACGAGCGCAAAAGGGGCATTTTTAATGCGGCTGCAGCATCCCCAAGTTCTGCGAGTACAGTCGGGACAGTCTGTGCTGAGGGTTTGCTGTCTGGGCGTCAGCCAGAGGCCTGTGTGCTGCTCTCGGCGCCGCTCCTGCAATTGCTGCCACGCGCAGGTGTCCGAGGAACCGCTTTCCCTCCGAGTTCCACTCTGAGGAAACAGCTGTAGCTGAAGGTGGGATGTCCAGATTTGTTAGTGGACGGGTGAATGGCAAAACTAGTACTTTCTTCAGCTGCCAGCTGTATCCTAGCAAAGACAATGGCAAACTCCTCGGGCACGGCGCCAGTCGGTGCTGGTGCTACCCGTGGTGCCAGCTGCTGCGGGTACAGGTGATGTTGTGGCAGGCGAGGGCTTCTCTGGAGAGCCACGCCTGGCAGGGCACAGCCCCGGCCTCTGCCAAAGAGAGCCCGTGCCAGCACCCAAGAGGCCAGAGGTCATTTCTTGGTAACTAACTTGCAGGAACCAGAGCTAATGGGGGGCGGGGGGAATCTGCTTTAACTCTTGGTAAAAACTTCCCCTAAAGCTTCCAAAAGTGTTATCTGGAAAAGACCTGGCATCTTTGCAATTCTAAGGAGAGGGAGGAGCGGGAAGAGGCGGAGAACAGCCCCTGATGAGCTCAGGGTGGGTCTGCGATTACTGGCTTTTGTGGCTGCGTTTTCCAAGCTCTGCTGTCTAAGCTGTGTCAGTAATTAACGATCCAGTGAAGGATGGATGTGCAACTGCATTTCCCACATCTTTGGTGAGGTCTGAGCAACCAGGGTCTCGGAATAAGCATTTGGTTGAAAAATTCCTCAGTACTCAGAGCTGAATCTACTCATCTCCTGTGCTGCAGCAGAGATCTGCAAGTAATTTGATTGCATACAAGCCAGTTATTTCCGTAACAAGTTCTTGTTCAATATTGCCGTGTTTTCCCTTATTTTGGATTATTGATCTTTTCTCCCATATGATGCCAGCTAATTTTCTTTTGTATGGAAATGCCCTGTGATTAATCATTTCACTGCTCATCCTTAGATCTCTTTAGTAAAAAGGAAGTATTTTTATAAAAATCACCCGTGTCTTTATAGGATGTTGTTTTCTGGCTGCCCTGGTCATGTCAAAGATGCTTCATCAGTGCCCGTTAGCGTAGCGGCAGCCGTGCTCAGTTTGCTTCCGTGCAGTCTCGGAAGGACACCACGCTGCTAAAAGCAGAGTACACAGACTGCCATGCTTCTCCAGGTCACCTTGGCACAGCACTTGAAAGCCTTAAGTCCGACTGATCCTTGCTGACTTGGGCAGTGAACGTCACTGGAGACAAAATGTGAACCGTGGTATCCGCAGTGAAGGAATGGTAGTCAGGAGTAATTCACAGGATTGCTGGATGCTCAGGAAACCCATCGGCTTCCGTGCCCACCTGTGCTTGTATGCGAGCTGCCCTCCCGGTGTTGTGTCCCTTCCAACGTCTGAAGTCAAGGACTCCTGAGCGTTACCACAAATGGAAGCTCCCAAGTTACGTCCTGCAATCCTTTGCCAATACTAACTGGAGGAAGCTCTGGCCTCTGCCCTAAGTGGAAATCTGTCCCCAAACCCTTCCGTGGTCTGGCTTGCATTCTAAAGGAAAGGTTGATTTTCTTAGACAAACAGGACAGCGCATAAAGCAGTAACTTAGTGGCCTGCCACTCCATTTCCCTGAAACGTCACTGGGTGTTGTTCCCAAGATGTTGTCACTGTTCAGCCCTGATCAGACACAAGTGAAGTGGACATGCAAAACACAAGGTCATCAAGAGAGAAGCATTCCAAGGACTGATAACCACATGAAAGCTTCCCTTGTATATTCTTAGGCCCTAGGGCTTTTTAGCAGGAACAAATGCAAACTGTCCAGCCCAAAACTACTTCTCGCTGTAAACATCGGGTGCATGGAAGTATCTCAGTTTTTTTTCTGAGAGGAGATTCTGATATTGTCGCTGATTGTGACATTTACTGCAGGTACAGGGTCTGCATGCTGCCGTGAGGGAACTGATTTTGGGCACTGGTGGGCAAGTGGATCCCTGGAAATCTAGATTTTGTACCGGTGGGGAGAGTTGTGGGTGTTTTTCCAGCACATCTGAACTGTGTGCATCAGTTAAGGCCTGCAGGTTGTATTAGCTTGTATATGTTTTCAATTTTTCTCTATTTCTTCAGCGCCCCACCAAAATCCTAATTTTGCTCTTTTTATATGCTGTCTGGATCTTTGGTCTTGTAACAACATTGGGATCTGTTGTTGTGGTGGTTGTTTTGGATTGTAGAGTGAAGCTGGAAAGCAGCAGGAGACTGGCACTGAAGAGCTTCGTTCTGCTGAGCCACCAGCACGTTCACAGCAGAGTTGTTGTTATTATTTAGTACAACATGTTTGGTCATTAGATGTTCTCCTTTTGGCCATCTGTGAAAGAGGCAATTGGTGAAACTGTACCCTCAACTCTGTTTCCCCCCCCCCCAAAGAAATCAGATTACAGATGACTAAAACCTTTGGGCAGTTCTCTGCGAGGCAGGCAGGGACAAGCAGTGCAGGCCAAGCCACAGTTCCCACTGCAAAGAAAACAAAAACACAGGTGCTGAACGGACTGCGGCCACGCAGATGAGCTGTGTGTGCAGAACACGGCTTTGCACGGAAGGGGAACATCGTTCTTGTTGTTCGGCTGTTGTTCGCTCCAGGCGTGTTTTATTTCAGCTCGGCTCCAGGCAGAGTTGTTACAGGTCCTGCAGCAGAAGTTCTCTGTGATGGGAGAAACATGTGATCCCGGGGCCCAAGAGAAGAAATGCTGCTGGAAGGCCCCTCCGGGGGAAGGCTGCTGCTGGCCACCTGAGCAAACACCCAGCCCAGCTGGCGAGCCTCGGAAAGACAGCACAGGGGATACAGGGAATGGCTGCACACAAGGGGGTTTGCTCTGGGCTTTCCACCTCAGCCTGCCTCCTGAAAGGCTGTTCTCTGTGTGTATCTCTGGGGCCGTGAGCAGGAACATTCCGAGGAGCATGTGCTGCCTCGTTTCCAATGATGGGAGAGGCAGCGCAGTGCATTGCCGTCCACAGAGCACGGTTCTGAGCATTGCTGGATCAGGTCATGTGGTTCTGAGCGTTGCTGGGTCGGGAGTGTGGTTCTGAGCATTGCTGGGTCGGGAGTGTGGTTCCCAGTATTGCTGGGTCGGGAGTGTGGTTCTGAGCATTGCTGGGTCGGGAGTGTGGTTCCCAGTATTGCTGGGTTGGATAGCGTGGTTCCCGGCATTGCTGGATCAGAAGCGTGGTTCCCAGCACTGCTGGATCAGGAGCGTGGCTCCCAGCATTGCTGGATCAGGAGCCCGAGCATTGCTGGATCGGTCGCATGGCTCCCAGCACTGCTGGATGACGCGCTGCTCAGCATCCTCATTTGTAGCTGGTGCACCTGGAACGCGCGTGTGTCAGGGATGCGGGGAAGTGATGCGGACCAGGGTCCGCTGGCCCTGCAGAGCCGACCGACCCCAGGGAGAAGAGATGAGGTCCCTGGATTCGGGACAGCACACCTTAACCATGGGTTGGGGGTCTGGTAAGAGTAGGGGTGACCGTGTGGGGCTGGGGACACACTGCTGGGCCGGAGCTGGTGTCACTGGCCCAAAGACTCGATGTCAGGAGCCCTGCCACTGCAGAGCACACAGAAGCCCATCTGAGACAGCCAAGCAGATGTGCAGAGGGCTGGTGCGAGGCAGCCGAGGCGGAGCTGCAGCGGGGAATTCTCCAGATGACAGCCAGGAGAGCTGGATGCGAGAGCCGCAGCAGCGGAGGTTGCTGTGCTGAGTGAACTCTGCAACGGCTGAGAGCCAGGCAAATAGCAGCACGAGCGTGGGGTTAGCCTTCACGTGCTGAACAGATTTTGCTAATATCACTTTGTTATGCAAATATGTAATTATTTCATTTCCCCCAGAAGGAGTATTTGTGGTTTCCTCTTCCCTGGGACTTCCGAGTGCTTGTGTGAAGGGAACAAATAACTGCAAAGTTACCGGGTTGTGCGCTCTGTGGCAAGCTCTGAAAAAGTGAAAACCTTGAAGTTTTGGTGGAGGTTTTAAATAGAAGTTTTGAAGGGGCTGCTGGAGGGTGGTGAGGCTGGCCCTGACAATGGCACAGGACTTGCTCACCATTTAAATAAATTTGGATTGAAGCCTGCTGTGTGCCCGGGGCTAAGGAATTAAAAGGCCAGGTTGCTGCTCAGACTGCAGACTCTGGTGATCAGGATGGAGCTGCTCAGGCCTGATAGGGCCTGGAGTTGTGCTGGCTGTAGCTGGAGGGCAGGATATGTGTGGATAACTGGTTTGCAGCACTTCTGCAGAAGAAGCCGAAAAGGAATTGCAGAGAAGCGCAGAAGTGCTGTTCCCTTAGGGGTCAGGTGTGAGAGTTTGTCAGCTGTAGTGAGGGGCTCCCTACCTGCTCTGGTTTGGTTTGGTTTGGTTGGTGCGCTCACAAGGCTCTGGCATTTAAAAATCTCACGGAATGGGGGATATTTGTAAACTTTGCAAGCTGCAGAACTGTGTGTAATGAGTGTCCTGATATGTCACAGGGACAATCCATAAAGTGAGGGATTTTTGAAACCCAATGTATGCCTGCGTAGCATGCTCAGAGAACTGCGGCGGCTGCTGGAAAAGGGGAATTCGGAGAAGGCTCCTAATGCCCCCAGAAGTCACTTTTTCATTTCTATTTCACACCCAGTGTCCTCTTTCTCTCTCCTTGCTGACTCTAACAGGATTGTATAGGGCTAACTGTCTATTTTAGACACTTAGCTGCAATCAAGTGCTGGGGCAAGGTTCTGGGACCCGAATTTGGATTTAATTTTGCATAAACAGGGCTTTCTGCTAACACTTAAAAGATTTTAAATAAAAGCTCAGCCATAGGGTGCTTGAGCTTCCACGTTGAATTTAAAGTAGTTCTTGTCTAAATCCCCCTTTGATCAAGAATGGTGTTACAGATACACAGTGTCTCTGAGGGTTTATTTTATTTTTTTTTGAACTCAGGTAATTCTCAGTTTACAGTGGTCTGATCTCAAGAGTCAGGAAGCTGCTCAGAGGATGTGTTGGAGATTTGCAAAAGATAACATCTTTCAGCAAATCACTTGGTGCTGTAGGTATAGGACAGGATTCAGTTATGCCATTTTTTTACACCAGTCAGTTTTTATTTAAAGACTTGTGGTGTGCTGTTGCTTGTGATTTTTTTTAATGTTGCTTCTTTCAACAGTAGGAAAAAACACGACTGAAACTGAAATGGTAATTGCCAGTTGCATAAAGATTCTTCTTTGGGATTGACAGTTCTGCCATGGATATAAGCCAGGGACTGCTGCTTGTGCTGATTTTTTTAGCCACCAGTTTAAAAAATTTTGTTTTCTTTCTGCACGGATCCACATCGGTTTCATTACTTGTGTCCAAAAAAAGCAATCATACCTTAATGTTTTAATTATGAACTTACTACTTACGTTTGCTTGCATCGTTAGCTTTTATACTGCACTAATGTGTATTTCTCACCTAGAGGAGTGAGAAGTAGAGGCAATGGTACTACTAGCATTGATACTGACGTGGTGTGTGCTTCCACATCTATGGATAGTACTTTGAGATGTACATGGCAGCTTCAGTGCCTCAGCACTGTCTGAAGATGAGTCACTGCCATGGGTTGCGTCTGAGCCCTCAAATGTAAGAGCATATAAAAATCATTACTCTGCTGTTGAGAATCTTCACTTTCCTCCCTACCTGCTGGTGGGCACTTGCCTCTTGTAGTTACAGATGGGCTCGTTACAACTGCGTAGCTACTTGCTACCCATCCTAATTTCGGTGTAATTTGAGAGGCAATACACAATGTGTCCGTAGCATTCTATTCAGGGCTGGGTAATGATACACAGGCTGTAGCCAGTGGGAAATCCGAGTGCCCTGTGCTGAAAATGCGATGGGCTAAGCTCCGTGTGCTGGTCTGCAGGCCAATCTTATTATCTCCCTTCTTCAGGTTAGAAACCAAGCTGATCTTGGGAACCAGCACATTTATAAACTGTGGCACTGCAGTGAGGCTCCTCTGCCGCCTCCCGTGTGTTCCCTGCCCGATGTACAGGTGAGGCAAAGCAGATTTTGTAAGGGACAGTGTTGTATGTGCCGGGCCGTTGTGTGATGCTGTGGCACTGTCAAGGGGGGTGAGACATTTCTGTCCTTTTGGTGCCCAAGGCAGTGAATGCGGGAGGCATATGGAATTGTCTCAGCCGAGCAAGGTCCGCCTTGCCGTGCCCTGCTGTAGTGGAGGAGTCCTCCCGTGCAGGATTTCTCTGGGTGCACGTCTCTTCCCACGGGCTCCAGGCTGCTGAGGGCACCTCTGCCCGTCCCGGCCGGGTTGGAGGAAGCCGAGGGTCACTGTGCGTGGCTGGTACTCGGGAGAGGCAGGCAGAACCCCAGCACAACCCGGTGAGCATCCCTTCCACCTGCCCGCGGTGGACTGTGCTCCGCTGCCAGCCAAGCCTTGAGACGTTCCAGGGGAGACGGGTGAATGCGCTGCGACTCGTGATTTTATTTTTTAATGCGGTCACGCTATTGTGTGGCCTTTGGGAGGGGCCGGGTGGAGGCGGGCGGGGGACCGTCCTCCGCCTCGATCGCCGTCCGCCCAGCGGATGGAGTTTCGAGAGCATCCCCTCCCTCCGTCCCGTCGCTGCGCTCCCCTGGGGCGGCGGTTCCCCGCACTTCGCCCCCGCCGGAGCGAGGGCGGGCGGGGCGATCGCCGCGCTTCCACCCGTCTCTACACGGCGCGGGGCTGCCCCGGCCGCGGAGCGGGAGCGGCGAACGAGTGCCGGCCGTGCTGGGAGCAGCACCGCCGCCTCTCCCCCGACAGCAACCTGCACGGCTGGGAATAAAACCCCTCGCTCCCCGCCGGGAAGGGAGGGCGGTCCAGACCGTGGAGCTTCCCTCCGCCCCGCTTTTTTCCCTTTTTTTCCTGTTTCCCCTTTTTTGCTTTCCCGTTTTTTCCTTCTGCAGAAGGAGGACGCCCCGTGCGCGCTTTCCGCGCAGTCCCGGGCTCGCCTGGTGCGAGCGCGCCCGGCCGCGCCGAGGGACCCCGGGCGCCGCCGCCGGGACGGAGGGGCGGGATGGCGGCGTCGGCCCGCTGGGTGTTGTGCCTGTGCCTGGGATGGGGCTGCCTGTGCCTGGCCCTGGGGGACGCGCTGCGCCCGCGCCG
>VWPU01001214.1:40000-206812 GCA_013398955.1 Callaeas wilsoni | reverse complement strand
CAACCTCAGAGATCTCTCCTCTCTAGCCATCTCGACCGTCCCAACCAACCAGAAGCTCCTGCACACCTGCACCATAAAAAGTTCTTCCCAATAATGTAACCCAGCCCTCTGGCAGTGCAATGAGATGCTCTTTCCCAAAGACGACCATTAAATGGGAGCTTTTACACCTCTTTTCCGGTTGTGACATCTCTTCCAAGCTAAGCGTGGCCTGCTGTACACCTGTGTTGGCAGAGTGGCCACTGCATTAAAACTCCAAGTAAAAGGTAACCACAACATTTGTCCTGCACAGAAAATCTTTTGTCTCGAAGTGTTTTATGTATGGAAGCAAAGGAAAGAAATCCAGAAATAGGGCATAGAACAACGACCCCACAATTATAAGAAAGCCCCCAAAATTCTCACAAATAATCTGATTTTAGGGCTGCGTTCAGGGTTATTTTAATTTAGAGTGTAACCACAGCAGTAATACGAGATGAGGAACCTTCCTGCCTCTGTGATGCCTTTTTCCTCCAACATCTGGGTGAGCACAGCGATTCCTCTGGATGTACTATTATTACTACTAATACATATTCCGTATTATTATTATTTACTAAAAAAAAGTGAGAGTTTTTTTACTATTTAAGTTTCAAAATAAATATATCTTTAGTTGTCCTATTTTGGCACGGAGCATCTTTTGACTGCCAAATTACCAAGCCTCGGAAACGAACAGTACAGTGAAAAAGGAGAAAAAAAAACCAAACAGAAAACTAACTTTAATAATGGGATTGGAAATGTGAGAGGAGGGCTGGAGCTGCTCCGTGTGCTGTCCCTGTTCCCTGCCTGCTGCTCCTTGTTGGCACGTGAGCCTCGATTGTTCAAACCCCGCAATGTCTGCGCATGGATGGCACATTTTTGTTATTGCAGAAAGCCTACATTTGACCTTTCTTTGTAATTGTGACACCAGTTGAATTCTGCTTTGGTTCATGGCAATTTACTCCATCCTTTGAGAGTTCACTAGTTAATTATTGCCAAGTGAATTTTTAATTTGCTCCGATGATTACATTGGTGAATACAGTCATTAGCGAGAAATTTATTTTAGGAATTGGCACTAGAGGGAGCTAAGTAATTGTATCATTTATGGATCTGGGAAGGGGAGAAAAAGAACATTCATTAAAAACTTGCTTTTTTCCTGAACCTGCTGATTTTACAAATATGGCAGCTATGCCTCAGCAAATTAGAAGTGATAATGAATTAGTTAATTTTCCTTACTGAAAACTGCTATGCTCAGATTATTAAGTTACTGTATTTCTGTTTTACCAGCTACCAGCCAGTAAATTAGGATTTCTAGGACTCTTTTGGGAGGGAGAATTTTTGTAACTATTATCCTTGTTTATCATTATTTTGGTCTTAACAGAATTAAAATGCTCACAGATACCCTCCTGAAGTATCAGTGTGTTCCCAGATGCATTCCAGGATGGATGGCCCTGTTGGGTGCTGCAGCTCTGTGAGAGGAGCAGAGCCTGGAGCCTTTCTGGACTGAGCCAAAGCTGGGCCTGGACACAAAGTGCTGCATTTTCCAGCCCAATATTCACCTCAATCAGTGGGATCCCGTTTTAATTCAATGGCAGCTCACTCAGAATTTTTGCCTTTGCTGTTCACCTTTATTTTAGTGGAGCTGCTGCAGTGAGTTCAGAGGAGGCCACGGAGCTGCTCCCAGGGCTGGAGCCCCTCTGGAGCTGGGCTGGGAGAGCTGGGAATGTTCACCTGGAGAGGAGAAGGCTCCAGAGAGAGCTCAGAGCCCCCTCCAGGGCCTAAAGGGGTTCCAGGAGAGCTGGAGAGGGACTGGGGACAAGGGATGGAGGGACAGGACACAGGGAATGGCTTCCCACTGCCAGAGGGCAGGGATGGATGGGATATTGGGAAGGAATTCCTGGCTGGGAGGGCGGGGAGGGGCTGGGATGGAATTCCCAGAGCAGCTGTGGCCGCCCCTGGATCCCTGGGAGTGTCCCAGGCCCGGTTGGATATTGGGGCTTGGAGCACCCTGGGACCGTGGTAGGTGTCCCTGGGATAGTGGAAGGTGTCCCTGCCAGGATGGAATGAGCTTTGAGGTCCCTTCCAACCCAAACCATTCCGTGATCTCCACAGCTCCCAGCCCAGCCTCATGCTGCATCCCACCTGGAATGTGCACACCTGTATCCCACAGCCTGCCAGGGCTGCAGGTGTGGCTGTGGTTCAGAAAATCCCCGAATTATCCCTAAACTGCCGTGCTGCTCGTGCTCCCCTGCTCTGTCCAGCTGAGGAAATGGTGACATTTCAGTGTGATATAAACCATCTACTTCCATATGAGAAGTTTTTTTCACTGGAATGGATTTTAGGAGGCCTCTTCAGCTCACCTGGGAGCCCCCTGTGCTCCCTGGGTTATTCCTGAATGATTCATATTCCCAGTTTTCCCTCCCTCTCAAAGTTAAAAACCCCCAACCCTCTGTTTGCCTGTGGAGGGGTGAAGGCCACAGGAAGGGAATTCCTCACCTGTTTTTAAGGACTACACCTCTACTCCTTCCTTTGCTTCCATAAAGCTGTCCCTGGCAGGGGAACACTGGGAACACGTGCAAAGGGATGGTTTAGCTGATGGTCCCAGCTTCCTGCCATTCATACTGGCTGTAGGTATGAAACCGTGGCAGCAAATATCCAAATCCAAGCACTGATGTTTCCTTCCTTTACAAAAAAGTCACCCCTCAGTGTGTGTACCCAGTAAACAGCATTGCAGGCAGAGAATTAAAATGAATTAAAATCCTGAATCTAAGATGTAGCAACTGGCCTGGATTCTTCTGATTTCACCGTGAAATAGCACTAACAAAAATTCCTGAAATGTGGTGGCTTTCTGAGCTCCCCACGTGTGAGTGTTTATGTCATTTTTGCCCAATTTCATCCTTTATTCAGGCCCTGGGAGGGCACCACCACTCCCACAGCCCCACCTGGGAGCTGTACTGGTTTCACCTGCTGAGCTCACCAGGGAGGTACCAGTGCCTCTGCTTTTAAGTGAGTCCCTCTTCCCGGTGGTTTTTTGCCTGGGTTAAGCTGTGGAATTACTCTGCTGGTGGTGTTGGATACAAGGATGTGTCTTCTTCTTGTACTCACAGAGGTAGGTGCAACCAGAGGCCTAAATGAGGATAATATTGGGGGTTTTGTATTTATTTTTATGCTTTTTCTTGGTGTCTTTCCTGGAATTTTAAAGATGCTCCACACCTGCTGCTCTGAACAGTTATGGATGTTTGCCATTCCTTTTTCACTTTTGAGTTCAGGATATTTTTACTCTGAATAACTTTGCCAAGTTCTTTATTTCTGTGTGTTGTGTTCCCTTCTGCTGCCCAGAACCCTTTCCTGCTGTGGTTCTCTGAACTGAAGTTCCTCCATAAAAAATCACTGAGCCCTGCAAGTCAGCTTCCTGTGAAATCCTATGGAAACCATATTTTGTGCTTTTGATACTGCGTTGTCCAATAGTTTAAATTAATATAAGGAGTAGTATTTTTAATCCAGGATGAGTTTTCATTTTCCCTTTTGTGCCATGCATGAGTGTGGGCAATGAGAAAAATGATTTGGGGTTCTGGTGGGGTGGGTGTGTTCCCCCAGTGGCTTCATCCATCCCTGGCTCCAACAAGAAACCTCTGGCATGGGAGCTATGGATGAGATGTAGCAGTTTGACATTCTTGTACTATAACTGGGGCTCAAAACCAACACAAATTCTTTATATTCCTAATAAAATGGTTTTTGGTAGCATATATCCAGCTATTTCTGGCTTTCCAAACCCATGCCAAAAGGTTGGGAATTGAGAGTGGAATAAAACCCCTCACAGGAAGGGCAGTGCTCGAGGCATCTCTACCGTTCCAAAAGAGTTCATTTTTTTAATTCCATTGATTCAACTTTACTCTGCACCAAAAATCTGTACTCTGAAGATCACAGATTATGGGCAATAGGGTTTTTGCAAGTGTCTGGGGAAACTTTGTAGCTCTGTGTTGACTTCACGTATTCCTTTCCAAATTTCATTTGGAAATGAGGGAATCTTGTAGCATCTTTTTCTATGCTTAATTTTTCTTAGAGAGCATCTCTGATAGACATTAAACCCGATCCCTGGAAGTGTTTAAGGTCAGGCTGGACAGGATTTGGAGCAACCTGGGACAGTGGAAGATGTCCCTGCCCGTGGTAGGGGATGGAACAAGAAGGGCTTTAAGGTCCCTTCAACCCAAACCATTCTGTGATATGCAACGATATGTAGTGCTGGAAATATCCTGGTTTTTCCCTGATTTTATTAATCAGGAGCACAGGGAAGGGTTGTGAAAACTTTTACACTCCCTACATGGGCTATGAGCTGGCTTCAGGTGCATGGAGATTCCTCTGGGATGTGATCCATCCTCATGGTCTCTCAAAAATCAGATGGTCTAGGTTCTAAGCACGGAGGATTTGGAAGATTTTAGGTTTTTGGAATGAGGTGGCTAAAAATAAAATATTTCTTTCATAGGAGATATTGAATTTATATAAATTCTGCCAGGACAGAGAAAGAAAAGAGAATTATACTGGTCAGACTGATCATTAATGCCGTGTTAGAGCCCTCTGGCCAGAGTTTTGCTGCTGTCCCCAAAACAGGATGGATTTTTAATTAATTTTTAACTGCCTGGGAACACAGAGCCTGATGTTGTTCCAGTCCATGAGGAATTAACCAGTGCTCTGTGGGGCCCATCCTGCCTGGGAGGAGCAGCCCTTAACTTTCAGAGTCTTATCTCAGTATTTCCCCTCAAATCCTCCCTTAAAGCTGAGCTGTTCCTACCTTCCTGAAATGGTTAGGGAAACTTAATAAAGGTTCTTTTTAGTTTTCTTTTTTCCTTTTAGGATAGGCTGAGATTCTGGGGCACAAGATGGCAGCAGAAGGAAAATTTGCTCACACCAGAAATTACCTGACTTGCCTAAACTGCAGAAATCTGACAGGCCCTGCTTAAGTTTTTAAAGTTTCAGCAGATTTAATGAAACTTCTTAATAAGACAGTATCACTTGAGCATCTAAAAAAATCCTCTCGCTCTTTCCAAGCCTTGGTGAGACTTAAAAAAACCCCCAACAAAATAAAAGCTTTTTTAGCTCAAACTTTTTTTAAAAAGAAATATTTTGACTGGTTCCCCTCCTTCCCTCCCATCCCACTTATTTATTTTCACCTGAATTCAGATCAACAGGAGGCTTGGACTTTCTAAGGCAGTTGTTCAATAGGTTTTTTTTGTCACAAATATCCTGTGTGTGCCCCTTTAGGAAGTACTTGTCAGGGCAGTGTGTGTTGTTCCAAAAACAAAGCCCAGTTATAACAAATAAAACCCTTCCATGCGGAACTCAGAAATTCTAGTCCCCATATGTATTTTTTACTAGAAATTGCAGCTTTGGTAGAGCCTTTGACTTCACTGGGAAAAGAAATGTGGGGTTTTAGATCCTGAGATGAGAAATATTTTATGTGTTTTGGGTGTTTTGGTATTCTGGTGGCTGTTCTGCCACAGTGGAAGTTGGAAAAAATCTCAGTGAGGTTTTATCTTCATCTGCCCAGAGTTCTCCTTGGTTTGGCTTCATGGTCCTGGTACTTTGTGGGACAATTTCCTGATATTTGCTGTTTGCTGTTCTGTGCCTTGGAGAGACGATGCTCTGCCCAGTCATTTAGTGTGCACTCCAAGAGGTTTTCCTGGACATGCTCGTGTAGCAAAAATACCCTTTTAAAGTGAATTTCCAAGGTGTGCTGCTCTTGGGGAAATTATTTGGCATCAGCTTTGCTGTCTGGAGCTGATGAACAAATCCCACAGATTGTAAGGAGTACCTGTGGAAAAGCTGTGCATTTCCCCTGAGGTTTGTGCTGCCCCATCCATGCAGTGGCAAAAATGTAAAAGCCAGGATCAAAAACTCTGCATTTCTTTTGTTTTTACTGCCCTGTAACCATCTGCAGTGGCCCAAAAAAAAAAAAAAGATGGCCAAGGCAGAGCTCTGGGCACGAGCTTGGCCCCTGAGGGCTGCAGCAGTAAAAACTGTCGTGGTGTTAGAAAGTGACACTTGAAGTGGTGGTTTGAACAGTTTGGGAGAGTTTTATGCAACATATTCCAGGGTAACAAAGTTCTTGGCTGTAAACTCCTGTTTCACTTAATTCCTTTTAGCCATTATCTAAAATATAGCGATTTACTGCACCTTTTCATGCCTCCAAAATCTACTTACCTTGTTAGGCTGCAGTTTTTTCCACATAGGATACATTCTACAAAGAAATCCAAACAAAAAGAGGAAAGTAATAAAGGTGACCCATTTGTTTATACAATACTCAATTATTTCTAATTGCCTGTCCTGGAAAGATGGAATATTTCCTATTGATTAACAGGCTTGGGGTGTTCCTGGGCACCCTTTAATTCCTGTTGCCTTCTGGTTTGCCAACAAATGGATGCTAAACAAATTCTCCAGGTAGTAATGGAGAGCTTGGAAGAAGTCAGATCCAGTTATCCATGTATTTTTCCATGGATTTTTAGACAAATACAGATATTTTCCACTGCCTACACAGCTGCAGAAGGGTTGCATTGGTGTTTTACTGGGTTGGACTCCATAATCCTGAGGGTCCCTTCCAACTCAGCATTTTCTGTGTTTTATTTCTCATCTTTTCCTTAACCCGAAGTGTGCAGGTTTTTCTGCTGAGAAAATAATTGTGGGAAATCATTGCTGGCCTCTCCTGCAAGGCTTCTGGTGGTTGATGTCACTTCCTACCCCACATTTGAATTTTTTAAAATTTTTTGTTTTGTTTGCGTGTTTGTTTGTTTTTTTTATTTTTCTTTGTATTTCTCCCCAGCTTTAAGGCATGAACTGGTCGCTCTCTTTGGATTTAGTTGGGTTCCAGCAGCACAGTGCTGTAACAGTGATGGGAATGGCCAGGGATCAGATATCAGACTTGGCAGTTTTCTGTATCAATTATTATTTACACTTCATGTATTACCAGTTTTTCTCAGTCTATTTGTCTCAAAAAAATAAATGTCTGTGTGTAACCCATATAAAAATGATGTCTCTGCATAGCTAAAAGCTCTAAAATATTCTAAATCTCAGAGAAGGCTGAGCTGTTGAATAGTTCACTGAAACCTGAAGCAAGCTGAGTAAAATAGAGAATTTGGTGTGGTTCAGGTGATGGAAGGAATTAATTCATTTCCATGCTGATCTCCATTTCCCATGGTAAGATACCTTGATTTTTTTGCTGTGTTTGGTGCAGTCAAAGGGAGACAACATCTGATTTTCAGAGAGATTTGTTCTCCTGTGAGTGAATTTCCAGCTAATTCTGCTGTCCTGAAAGTTTCCACCTTCAGCAAAACTACACCAGACTTGGCTTTTGGATATTTGTTCTTTTTAAGGTCTCTACAGCAAAAAATCACTTTGGTCTACCTAGCTATTTCTTCAGCACGATGACAAACACAGACCCTGGGTTCATATGATGCAATTATGGATATTTTAAAATGTCTTCTGTTGTATTTTTTATTTCCTTAATTCAAGTCGGACGTTTATCTGATGTTTAGAGGTTTATTCAGAACCAGTAGAGAGGGCGTGGAGTGAAAGTCTTGTGGAAGTTTCTCAGTAGTTTTTAATAACTGCAATTTTAATACTCTAGAAATAATAGAAGAGGGCCTAAGTGGAGGAGGACCTCAAAAGATGACTTTGTTTTGAAATATTTTAAATCATTATACCATTATTATTCCCAGTTTTGTTGATTCAGAAATTGTACCTTGACCACAAATGCTTTAGCTATAAAGAAGAGGAAGGCATTCAACTTAAATACTTCCTTAATCAAGGTTAGTTTTTTTTTTTAGTGTTTATTGGGTGCCTTGGTAGTTCTTGTAGCTGATATAAAGAATTTGTATTTTTCTGCAAAAAAGACCAAAAGGTTGCCATCAATGAAGAACAGCTGGAATAATATTAGGGAAAACCCCATCCCTCTGGCTCTGGTTTATTCCTGTCTGCTGTCCAAGGGGGTTATGCCTCTCTCTGCTTGTCAGGTTTTCAGCACTCTGCAAAATGTGAGTTTTCGGTTGGGGTTGGCAATACCCTTTTCTTTTCTGAACGAAGATCCGTATCCCACCACTCTGCAGAAGTGAGGAATATTAACGTGTCCTTCTGAATTCTGTGCTGTGGCCTTTTGTCCAAGGAGCGAAACCCCAGCAGGTCTGGAATCACTTTAATGAGATTTAGTGCTGTGGGCACCTGAGGCCGAATCTTTGGCGTTTTCGCGTTCTCTTGGGTTTTCCTGATCTTCAGGTGAGAGTTGTGGCTGCTGCTGTTCAAACAATGTCCTCCAACCACTCCAGAGCCGGGATGTGGGTGTGGGATGAACAGGAAAAGTGGCTCTTGCCAGGAATGGGGAGCAGGACTAAGTTTACAGGTCTCAAGGACGCAATTGCTGCTGTTTCTGTGGGGGTTCCCTGTTAGAGGAGTTAATTAACACAGGCAAAAATACCTCATTGTGGTGAATTCAGCTTAGGAAAATCCTGCTCGGTCTGTGGAGACCAAAGTCCCATCTCAGATTGTGTCAGTGATGACTCCAGTGCAGCCAGGCTGGTGCTCACCCATTAAATCAGGGAGCTGGGTGGGGCCAGCTGTTTTTATTATTATTATTTCAGTGTATTAAAAATCCATGGGCACCACAGAATGGCTTGGGTTGGAAGGCACCCTAAAAACCATCTGTTCCCAACCCCTCATGGAGCTGGAACCCCAGCCATGACTGTAGGGTGATGGAAATCCAGGAATTCCCTCCCTTGTGTGCTCAGCTTCACCCCGTGGTCTGCCAGGCTGAAGATGTTCCCAGTAGGATTCCCTGTTGGAAAAGCACAGTCATTAGGAAGTTTCCTTCTGTTTTTTGGAAAATGGTAGAATAACAATCTCGCCACGTAATCAACAACACCTTCAGCCAGTCAGTGGATGGTAATTTATCTTCAAGGTTCAGGGAGTGCTGCATTATTAAAGATGTGCATGTTCTCATCAGCCCCCATTGTCCAACAGCTAATTACTACCGGGATTAACTCAATTTCACATTGAGGTTTGTACGTCAAATCTGAAATTTGAACATGAGGTAGTTGCTGGAGATATCTCAATTTAAAACTAGAGAGTGAAAGCCCTTTCCTCACAGTGGCTGAAGGAAGCTCTGCGTGGCAAGTTCCCTCACCACACTTCTCAGTGAAAGGCAGAGTTGGGATTTTTGTCTCTTTTCTTTTTTTCCCCCAAAGAAAAATAGGAAAAAAAAAAAAAAAAGAAAAAACCCCCTCTTTTAGACTCCTTCCAGTTGATGCTCCATGTTGTGACACGTCATGTAAAGCTGCATCTGTTACGCTGAAATCGGAGCATGAGAGACGCTCTGACATGAGGAATCACAACACGAGGGAACAGCAGGAGCACTGGAAGCGCAACGCGGTTCCGTTGTCAGTAACCCCAGCCCCGGCAGAGACGAGGTCTTTAACGCGGCTCCCGGCCCCGCTCAGTCCTTGTTTCGTCCCTGATGGCTTTTCCCCCTCGCTCCAGGCCCAACCCGGCTGTTTCCATAGGGAAAAACTCGTGGTAGCTCGGAAATGCCGAAGCCCAGGGAAGTTTTGCCCGAGCAGAGACCCCAGGATCAGGCCCGGGAGGTTTCCCCGCCTGCGAAGTAGAAAATAGACTCAGATTAAGCGAGCAGACTTGTTATTTGACAGTTTATAAAATATTTTAGTATCTTTTTGGCAGTAGCAGTTTGAATGTTGGCAAATGTACACAGTGCTTGCAGTTACAAAACCTTGTAATGAGTATTTTCCACTGTAATAGCAGTGAGCTGAAATTTGGATAAACCACTTAGACTTGTGAACTCTGACATGCCTGGTAACTATGTCTTTGCAAAAGAATTTTGTCAAGTATTGGAGCTCCTACTAATAGCACATCCATCTTTCTGCACACTATAAATCTTAAGAAAATTTCTATTACTCTGCAATTTGTCTGGCTTATGCTATTTATTAGCCATTTTATTCTGCTGCTTTAAGAAGTAATGTGATGTTCATTTTATTGCTGGTTCAATAAATTGTTAATTATAATGCAGTGATTGCTGCTGACGTGATTTAAAAGCCACATTAGCACTATAGCATTAAGTTTTAACTATTTTACCCTTCAGTTCCCTGTTTATACAACAGTAAAAGCAAAATAGCCTTAGACTAATTTAAAAAATGAAGGTACTTGTATCTATTGATCACATGATATGCTAGAAACTTTTGTTGTTTTTTGGTTGTTTTTTTTTCAAAAAGGTTACATTCAGGTCTAAAAAAGAAAATGCACCAGCTGAGCACGGTCTTACTGTTCAGCAAAAAGTGTTCTTAAAGCAAGATTAACCCCAAAGTTAAATTAACAGAATTACTTAGTTAAATTAGGACAATTGGCCTAATAGATTTAAGGGACAAAATACCCAGATAAATCATAATCATTTTATAGTTATGTGTAGCTTTTGGCGCCCATTTTGTATAACAATGGAGCAGAAAGGAGGCTGAGATTGGAAATTGTACCTATTTGCTCCAAGAATGTTGTAAATGGGATTGGGGGAAATCTCCGTTTTGCTGATTTAAAGTAAAATCTAATTGCTGCAAGTCTAATGATCCATCCCTGGCTGAGCAAGGAGAGAGAACTGATTCAGGTCCAGAAGCCACACACACACAAATGTAGGCAGGATGGACAGAATTATGGAATTCTGAACCTGGAGTGGCTGGGGACACTTGCTGCCTCTTGGAAATATGTGTCAGACGTGGAGATTTTAGGTGAAAATACTTGCTTTTCTTAGTTGTAACGTGATTTTTTTTTCCTTAATTGAGAAAAACACACTCATAGAAAAATAGGGGAAAAAATAGAATAACTATGGAAACTGGCACACAAAGCTGTTTTATTTGCATATACACACATATATATTTAATATCCATAAAAATGTATGAATGGATCCAAGTCTTCCTGTAAATCATGCACCACCACCAAAACTGATGTGCAGCTCTCAAAGAGTGGGAGCTAGGGGTCATTAATTCAAACAAAGCCCTTAAAATACACAGGAGAATGCAAATTTTCACTGTTCCCATGTGCCCCTGCCATGGAGCCATCCCATTCCCCGGGGAATGTTCACCATCACGTGCTGTCAGGTGGTCAGACTTTCAGGCTGCAGCATCTCTGGTTAAAGCACCATGGGAGTCCTGGGCAGGTTTAATATGGAATTAATAATACAAAGAATTAAAAGAAAAAAATAGGAAGCTGTGGTTAGGAGAAACTGCCTGGTTTGAGGTTCCCAGCTCATCCCTCCTCCAGCTTTTATTGGGAGACCTAGCGCTAGACAAGCCAATAAATCACAACAAAAAGGCTTTCCTTGCTAGTCAGAGACTTGTTGAAATGAATGAAACACCTAAACCCTTTAGAGAATCCTAGAAGAGAGAAATCTTACCTGTACGTGTCTGTTTGAATTAAAAAATCTGCCTGGAAGAGACCTTCTTACTCTCTAAGTAAGTCAGAAATCGTTATTAATTTGAAGACACCCTTTTCAAAGGTGGACTGACAGTGGTTTTGTTGTAAGAAAAGAGCTTAAATTATGTTCTTGAGGGAAGGATCATTTCCCAAAAGAGAATAATTTCTGACAGGAGAGTGTATTTTTAAAAAAAAATCCACCCAAACTAAACACAGTGAAAAAGGAAAAAAACCCCAAATCAGCAGTTTACCCCACACGTGAATTTTGATGAATGACTTATTTTGATAAATATGACTTATTTTGATGAATCCTTTTTCTATTTAGTCATCCCTCATTTTATTTGTGTTTAAGACACTGGTTGAATTGCTTTCATAAAAGGATGGGTCTTGGCAGTGGTCAGGGTAAAAATTACAGATAAAAGGGAAAGTTTGGCAGCCAGCTGGCTCCAAGATTTCAGGGTTTGGGAGCAAAGATCTGCGCAAAAGGGACTGATAAAGCTTATGGAGCTGCCATAATGTACTGAAAATCCTATCCTTGACTTAGTACTACACGACATTTCAATCAAAGAAATTAGGACATAAAAAATGAATTTGGCCCCTATTAAGCAGATTTAAAAGTGGTAAACTAATTGCAAAAAGTAATGGGGATGTTTCCAGCAACATCTCAAGGAGATCCAGCCATGGCCTAACGCATTTCCATGGAATGAGTAATGACCTGGAAAAAAAACTTTTAATGCTTGCAGATCACACAAGAACTGGGGGAGTGATAAATTAGGAAAGGGAATGGTAATTTGTAGAAAATCCAGATTATTTCGGAAGAATGGACCGGTTTTCAGAGAGAGCTTCAAGGGTGACTTTGTGCTCCATCAGGAAGAACTGAGGAATTGGTGGGGAAGGGGACGGTGCTGCAAACCCAAGGCAGAATCAGTCTCTGAACTTTCCTGAGGAGCAAGAATTTACCCACCCTGGTTTTCCAGGCTGGTGAGAGGCTCTGGCCTGGGGCAGCAGGATTTGGACTGGGGAATGCTCAGGGAATTTCTGCTAATTCCAGATTGGTCCAGGTCCTCAGTATCTCCTCGTGTGGCCGAGCAGCCCAGGTGCCCTTCCAGGCCGTTGGGGGAATTTTACATTCCAAGGTGTTCTGTGTTAAAGCCTGGTTTAAAACCTGCACTTTTGCAAAGGCTGTCTGGAATTTGTTGGAAAAATTCAGATCAATTCTACCTCTGCCAGAGTCAAACAGATTTTGGGGCAGGAGGCTGTGCTTATGATGCTTTCAGTGAAACTCCTGGCCTGAAACTAATCCCCACCCCAATTAATTAACATAAATTATGTGAGGGAGTGGGTAAGCAGGGGACAGCCCTGCTCTAGAGGAAGGTTGGAACTGGATGGCCATCAAGGTCCCATCCAACCCAAATTATTCTGTGACTGCCTGCATTATTTACCCTTAAATAAAAGAGAGAGGGGAGGCCTGAAGTGATGAAACTCCAGGAATTCACAGCTCAGTCAGCACAGAAAGCTGAGCAGCCTGTAAAGGGCATAGAAAGGAAATAGTTAAAAAAGGTAAACTGAAAAACAGCCCCACAAGTTTACTGAAAACATTCCGTGTAGGAAACTGCCAGGAGAGAAGGGCTGAAGTTGGTAAAGCACCACAACGTGTGGCTGCTGCAGATTTGAGAAGTGTTCAGACTGTGACTTTGGAAATGCCAATTTACTGCTGGCTCTAAATAGGACGTAAAAAGTTCTCCACAAAGCCGTAAGAGAAGAAGAAGCTTCTAATGGCCTGTGAAACCAGATGCTTTATGCTGGAGAAGCACATTCTGCAGCCTGCATGTTATTATTTTGTTTTGGGGAATGCTGCAGTGTGCTCAGTAATTTCCAATCGAGATGCAGGCACAGCTTGTACCCCGAAGAGTTTGTGCTGGGAGGAATATTCTTGTTTGTGGGTGGGGAAAGAGGTGGGGATACGTTGCACAGAAAGAGATTTATAATAAATAAGTTTATTTTTTCGGGCTGGAACAGCATTTTCATTTAGAAACCTCATATTGGGTATTTTTTCATGGTTACAGTCAGCCCCCGTCTCCTAGAAAGGACTGAGATGCTGTTTGAGGGGTTTGGGCACCAAGAGGGTTCTGATGGGAGCTGAGGGAAAAGATCATCCCAGATGTCCTAAAAACGCTCTGGGCTGGACTGAAATCAGGGTACTTTTCTTCCTAGAAGTATTCAGGATCTGGAGTAGTTATTATTATGGGATGTTGAAGGAAAGTAACATTAACAGTGAATGGTGAAATAGATTCTATACGGAGGTATTGAACTAATTTTGCTCACGAGAATAATTTTGATCCTTAAAAATTTTGAGGAAGAAAAGAATGTAAAAAAATTTGTTTTTACTTTTATGATTGAAGTATCGTTATACCATAAATGAATTTTTTTTGTGGATTGTAGGAATTATTTGCTACCTAATCACATATCTAAAATAATATAACAAGTAAGGAGAACTAATTTCATGCTGACTTGATCGGTGAGCTGATAGAATTGTGAAAACCTGGGGGTCAGATAAATCCTGAATTTAAAAAGAAAATGTTCCATGTATAGAATTATCTAAACAGAGTAGAAAAAGTGAGATACAGAAATAAGTTCTGATTAATAAGACAAAGGGAAATGGTGCAAAACAGATGGCATCCCATTCTGCCTTATGATTATGTATGATGTCATTACAAAACACTGGGATTTTTGTGTTTGGTGATTAGAGACCAAATTACCAGCTTAACTTTCTCTAAACTTCATCTTAATCGATAGAATTTTACATCCCACTGCTAGTGGGCTCCAAGAAGCAGTTCCTGAAGCAAAGGCTGCAATGGGGAGTAAAAATGGGATTAAAACCAAAATCTAAGACATTTTTCTAATTTATCCATCAGGTTGTGCATTTTTAAGTCACCTCTAATGTGTAACTTTTGCTGTTGTGCGTGTTACGAAGAATAGAAGAATTGCCTCAATTTCTTGATAAAAATTCCAGGAGATTGGAGTGTTTGCAGTAGGTAGCTGGTCTAAGGAAGGTAGAAAGGAGATGGATTATATGCTGCGTATATATAGAAATAACAGAGGAAAATCTAAGTATAATTGCCTGTATAGAAAAAAACCTCACAATTTTAAAAAATTAATAATGGGTGGGAAAAACTAGGAAGGAAACAATGTCCAGCACTTAGCAAAAAAATGGAATGTGTTGGGCAAGAAGGAAAAAGTCTCGAGAAGAAAGCCAGGCTTTGGAAGGGCTGGGAAGGAAGAATGGAGAGAGAGCCTGATCTGGGGAGGGCTGCCTCGAAGTGCCATCAATTCCTCCCGCTGCCAACACTTTGGGTGGATTGCAGGAACACAGAACTCGCACAGGCAAGAGAGACAAGGTTAAAGAAATGATGATGGGAGGGTTTGAAAGCTCCAGGCCTATTTTTGATTTTGCTGCAGCAGGGATATTTGTTTTCTTTGCTGTACTTGAGCACTGGGCATTTCTATTCCTGGAAATGCCCCCAGAACGTCATTCAAACTATTTCAAAACTGAGGAGAATTTCCTGGGTAGTTTTCAGTTTGCATTGCAGTTCCTCTTGTCTCTTCCTTCTGAGACTGCTCTGATGAAAAGCAACAGATCCTGGAGAAAAATCCACATTTAACCTTTACGGGAATTAAGAGTTGTTTGTCGTTTCACCAAAACTACTTCACCTGCATCTTCTCACCTTCATTTTAATCTTTGGTTTAAATCAGGACAGGGGGAATGTTCCTTAGCAAGATTTTTTAAATTTTTCCCCCAGCATCAGCTGAAATATCAGAGGAGGGAAAGTTTACTCTTCAGGCATTGAGATGCCTGGTGCCAGTTTGGTTTTGTGTTTTGGTGTCATTTACTCATTCTATTCAGTTTTCATCCCGTTTTTAATTTGTCACTTGGGTGTCATATTGATAAATGTTTACTTTAATGTGTGCTATTCGTTAAATGAAAATAGACGTAAAGAGAAACCACAATTTTGCTTTCCTGAAGGCTGTACTTGTTTTAAAAACAGTTCTGGATGCCTAAAGTTTCAGGAAGAAGAGAAGTGAAAGATAGGAGTATTGAATGTAATTCATTTACAGATGAAGTAAAAATAGGAAAATATTCTCACATGGTAAGAACAAAGTCTGAATTAACAGTGCAAGTAGAGAGGGAAGAGCACAGATATTAAAGGAAAGAGGGCTTGGAGGCAGGATCAGCTGTGCCCAAATCCTTCATGACAGATCCTTGTCTAACTGGCTCTTTAAATCTCCGCTGATGGAGTTTCCACAGTCTCTATAGGCTTTTTTTTTTTGTTAATGTCTAATCAAAATCTCCTTCTCAGCAGTTCCAGCCTGTTACTATTTATCCTTTTTGAAGTGGACACGCAGAGCAAATTCTTTGCAGCTACCACCCATCTATGTACAAACTTATCACTGCTGATCCTGCCCTTTGGGTTCAACCAGCTCACTCAGCATCAGTTTTATACAGATCATGTTTCCCAGCCTTTTGTTCCTTATCTCAAGAGTTAAGGCAGGGGGAGAGTTGCTGGATAAAATATTATGTAAAAATGAGCAGTGCTTGAGCTGAGTGAATATTCAAGCCACAATCAAGTATAATAATTAGAAATGAGTTCTGATATTTGGAATTGGTTTCTGTGGTTGCGCCTATTTATTTTTATTAGGCTTTGTCATGAAAAATAGGATCCAACTTCATCCCCACTCCATCTGTGCTTATGTGGAAAGGACTATTTTGAAGCTGGGAATAGTCTTTTATCCCTAAATCTGTTGTTTCTATCAACAAACTCAATGCTGGATCAGGTGGCATTTGAAACATCTTTCTGAAGACTTTTTGAAACAGTTATTTTATATTTAAACTGGTTTTGCAGAAGGAAAAAGGGCCTTCTTAGCAGAGCTTGGCTTTTGGCTTGGAAGGGTGTGGCATGCAGGACACTTTCCCCTTCTCCTGACACCTTGTGCATGGAACCATCACCAGTGGGTGAGATCCACATCCTAAACCCTTTTGGAGCCTAAAATCTTTAGGATTTGACCATTTTGTTTAAAAATGAAAGCAGAGAATTAGAGAATATCCCGAGCTGGAAGGGACCCACAAACATCCTGGAAGTCCCGCTCCTGGCCCTGCACAGACACCCCAACAATCCCATCATATGCCCAAAAGTCTTGTTTATGGCAGAAAATGTGTGTTGCTCTTTCATATCTAAGACACAGACTATGAATGTAAAAGAAAAAAACCAAAACAACGACTCCTACCCAAACCCCAAAAAATCGTCGCCAAATTTTTTGCATCCTTAAAGAAAAATAATGGTTGAATATTATTTCACATATACTAAACCCAGAAAAATTAATTTGTGAGAGTGAGAAAAAAATCCCTCATGCACATTTCCAGTGCTAGGAAGAAAATTAGATACTTTTGATTTTGTTTATATAATACACAAACGTATACATTTAAGTTACCAGATAAGCAATTAGCTGTTGAGCTGACCTTTGCTAGATTTGCTAAATGTTTGTATTAAAATCAGGAGTTTGTTTTGGTTTTATAATAAAAGTTCCCTGTTTTGTTCCCCATTACTTTTGGCCATCAGTTTTCTATTTAACTTTAGGTTTTGCCATTTTTATTGAACCTAACCGTTGCATTACTGCATCTAAGACTGATAGTGTCTCACTTTTGGAAAAATCCTGGGCGTTTAGCAAAAATTTATGTAAAGAAAAAGCTGGAAAGTTCTCCTATTTTATTTTTCCAAACTTCAGCCTTCCATCCCTCAAGAAATGTGCTACTTGAGTGAGGAAGCCCAGCTTCTGGGACACAAAGGCCCTGAAGGACATTCCCGGGCTGGCAGGAGCAGAGTTTGGCTTCCCAACTGTGGGCAAATTCCTCTCCTGATGCCAGAGGATGGTCCCCCCGCTCCACAGTCAACACAGCTTAGAGCTGCATCCTCACAAATCTGTTTACTCATCACTTTAGTCCTCCTTGAGCCTGCCTAAGTCAAAAATAGATTGTCCCCCGGGACAGGATTTGCCTTATCTGACTCGTGGTGCTCGGAAGGCAGAGTTCCAACTGCCCTGGGAGTCAGGAGAGCGATGGGCACCCCTGGAGCTGCCCAGCAGCTTCTGCTGAGGTTTCCTCTCCTCCTCCCAGCTCTGGTTCCAGCATGAGGAGGTCTCTCNCTTCTGCTGAGGTTTCCTCTCCTCGTTCCAGCATGAGGAGGTCTCTTTTTGCTCCCTTGTTTTAGCACTGACCTGGGCTGGCTCGGTGGCTGAACCTGAATGTACAAGCAGAACTCGAATTTGGAGCAATGTTGCCTTGATGCAGGAGGCTGTGGCTGCGTGTTGGAGGTTTCCCACCCCAAAGATGGGTTCCATATTCCATTTCCCATGTCCTCGTGCATAGAATGATAAATAGGGACGTGGGAAATGAAAGGCAGCTTTTAACCACAAATACCACTGGAATGTGTCAATAAGCAGAGCTCTGTGGAGTTCCTATTTGAGATATTATTATTATTATTATTATTATTATTATTTGAGATATCATGGTGCAAAAAGAGCTTTGCCCTAGGGAGAGAACCACAAACCCAGGCTGAAGCTGAAGGAACTACCTGTGCAAAGACTTTTGGGATGGGATCCTTAAGGTTTCTTTGCTCTTAATCACCAATAATTCATCATAGAACTCTGTCATATGGTTCTTTGTTCTGCTTTTTGGGACAGCATTGCAGATAGTGTGAAAGAAATGGATCCCTTTGCCACTGCAGCCATATCACCCTCTTATTCCAGTGCCAATGCCTTCAGGAGAGGCAGCTTTATTTGTTTATTCCCAATTAATAACATATTTTATTATTGTTCTTAGAATGCAATTACTTCAATTGGGTGGTAAAAACAAAAGAGCAAAAAACACTGCAGGGAAAAATGCCTATGGAAAGCTTGTCAAAGTGTCAGTGACCCGCCAAGGCTGCTCCATTTATCACAAATGGCTTTGTTAATACACAGCCTCACCAGCACTTAGACTTAATGCTCTGCTCAAAGCCCGACAATAGGAGATAAATACTTGATAAGACATCTATTGTGGTTATTTATCATTTATAACACGCAGCATAAACGTGGTGAAACGTTTATGGGGTGTTTGGAGGTAGAGTGTTGTCACCAGTGCCACCCAGGCGGGAGGCAGGGCTGGGCTCAGCCTGGCTGGCAGAGACCTGGCGGGTGGAGGGATGGAGGAGGAGGAGGAGGGAAAGGGAGATGGAAAAGGAGAGGGAGAAGATGGAGAGTGTGACAGCATGGTATCGAGGGCAGAAGGAGAAGCTGGGGGGAGCTGGGTTCATCCTAAAGCTTTATGTAACCAGCAGGAAAGTGTGTGAGGGATGAGAGAGAGGATTTAGGAGTGGTTTTTGATGCGTTAGTTTCGACCAGCCCTGGAAGGATCCCGCTCTGTGTGGGTGCCAGTGCCGCGGTCCCGCTCGCGGAGCAGCTGCCGGGCTCTGCTCCGGCTCTGGGCAGGGCACTGCTGCCAGAAATGCACCCCAGGGCCTCAGGAAGCAAAATTCAGGTGCTGTTTGGTCAGAGAGACAAATAACATTTGACTGCTCTTTCTTCTTCCATGGCAGCTGTTTCTAATTCCCCACATGAGACACGCTACCAAAGCACTCCTCCAGAGGAAAAATCCCTGCTATTATAATTTTTTCATTACAGCTTAAACATTTTCAGTTTTAAAAGAGAAGGAAAAATAAAGATAATTTGCTAGATCTGATTTCTGATGCATTTTGTTCAGCGTTATGTAGCCACATTTTTTTTCTATGGGAAATTTGATACATTACTTTAAGTTAACTACATACAAGAGAATACTAAATAAATTCACTTTATGTGCTTCCCTAATTAGTTTTCAGTCATGTAATTCTCTTCAATATGGAGCTGAGAAATCCCCAAGTCTACCTTGATGTAGTTAGTGTCACATACACTGATCATGTGAAATTGAATTTGAATTTACTACTAATATTTAAACACAAAAGCTGACTTGAACCGTATTTCCCCCTTGGATAGAGATGTCACTGCTCCCTGTAATGAGCAGCATTATGTTGAATACTTAAGCCAAGAACAACCAAGTTACAGAAATGGGACATTAATCTTGGAGAACTGTGGAACTTTGTGCTTTAGACAATGCAGTGTCTTCGCATTACTTCTTACACTTTAATTACTTGAGATGAGAATTTTGCAGCGTGTATTGCTTGAGCATGTTTTGTGAAGATGGAGTGGGAATATTGAGATCTCCAGGATCTCTTGGAGAACTGAAAACCAGCTAAAGCACAAAACTACATTATTTGTATTAGCTTCAGCTGCTGGGTGTATGAAATGCAACAAATTCCTGTCCAGATCTCCCTGGCTTTGCCCCCAGATCTGAGGGTCTGTGTGGGGTCCTGGCAGCCCCACATTTGGGGGAGAGGGAGATGCTGAGTGGGGGTTTGATACCATGTTGCTGCTCTTGCAACTATTTCACATTCTTTAATTAATTAACTCTAAAATCTCGGTGTCTCTCTGGTCTCTCCCTCACCTGGGCGGAATCTGAGGCTTTGGGGAGGAACCAGCAGGAACAATTTTCAGAGATTGGATAAATCCCAATACTTCCAGGGTTTCTTTCTGCAATTTCTGGGGTGCTGTGGTAGGAGAGATGGGACAGGTACTGCTGCACTTGGCACTTGGATGGCACTGAAATAGGGTATAATTTATGTTTCTGCTTGATTAACTCCTTACCTGAGTGGATACAAACACCCAGATGACTTTAATGAACTTTGCGGTACTTGGCTCTCACTGAGTTATCACCCTGTGTTTCCTGATCGATTCGTGTACAAAGTTGTAGAGGGAGGGGAAGAACCTGGAGCAGGAGAAAGCAGAATTTGAAATATCACTGTTGACTCTCTCTAGAAGCATTTGGGAAAAGCAGGTGGGATTGAAGTCTTGCTGAGGACCTTTGGAAAGGGTGAATACCACTGCAAGACCTGCACAGTGAGGATGTGGGGAACCCCAGGCCAGCTCGAGGGGTTCACACTCTGTAATCCCCCAAAACTGGTTCCACCCTCAATATCATCACCAGATTAATGGGCACTCAGGCTGTAGGTAGAACTAATGAGGAAGGTAATTATTCCTTCTGTCATAGCTGGGAGAGGAACCCAGCGTATCACAGTGGCTGAGGAATAATAATTTTGAGGAAGTTATACCCAGTCATCTGCAGAAGCTTAATGAAAACATCCCACAGTACATTGAAAACGGAGTTTTGTGGCTTTTTGTAATCTTTTCTGTGTCCTTTCTACAAATCAATCCAGATCCTTTATTTACTTATTGTTGGGGTGTGGTAGATTTGCTCCTAAACATGTTGGATTTGCTTTTCTATTTAAAGACTGTTAAGATGTTGTTTCCAAACTAATTTACTGAACCTGCATAAGATTAAAATTCCTCTTTCCATGAGGAATCATTAAAAAGTGGCAAAAAAGCAGCTGGTAAATGAGTGGGTTGGAACCCATTTGTGGAAATTTCTATGCATTGATTTAGGTTTTGTTGTAAAACATCCTTTTGGGTGACTCCTATCACACCTTAAAGGGTTTGGTTGAAATCAGAAACCAATTTTGCTATTTTTTTTTAAAGAGAAGTGAGCTCTGAACGCAGAGCTGCATTTTTTTGCTATCAGGCTGGGTGCTTGCCTGCAAGGAGAACTCAAAAAATTTGGTCGGTGAAGTTGCTTTTTACCATCCTAGAATGGGTGAACTTCTCTTGCTGCTGTTTTCTCAACAGCAGTTGTGCTGTGGTGTCTGCAGGAGGAGGATTACACTGCATCTGGCAAAGGAAATTACGG
Source organism: Callaeas wilsoni (assembly GCA_013398955.1). Classification (NCBI taxonomy): domain Eukaryota; kingdom Metazoa; phylum Chordata; class Aves; order Passeriformes; family Callaeidae; genus Callaeas; species Callaeas wilsoni. The sequence continues at coordinate 185,484 of VWPU01001214.1, read as the reverse complement.
ATTAACATGTGCATTATGGAGGAGAAACATTACAGGAAAACTGTCATTTGTATTTTACAAGGAAATAATCCTTTAAGTCTCTTAGGGCTGCAATAACTCCTTCGTTTTACTCCCCTTTTGGAATACCCTGTGAATCCTCACGTCAGAATTAGTAACAAACAAAACAAAGCTCAGAGGAATCTGGACTTTTTCAACCAGAAAGGTCAGTGCTAGAGAAGAGATTTTAGAAAGTGTTCCAGGAGCTACCAAAGGATCCCCACACAGTCAGACCTGGGATTTTGGGGGTACTCCAGGTGCTGAGAATGATGCAGATTTATCCAGCTGCCTTTCTCCCTTACCACAGTGAAAACGTGGAGCGATGCCCTGCAGAGGGGCTCAATCACTTCCCAAAACCTGAAGGAAACTGGCTGAGAGGCCATAGGCTCTATCTATAATTCTGCTTGTTGATATTGCCCAGGAGGAGCATTGCTTGGAGGTCTGGAAGCATTTTAGGTATCACCAAAATACCTGCTAATTTGCTGCTTTCCTTGGCTCCTGCAGCAGTTCACCACGTCCAAATCATGGTTAAACTCAATGATCTTAGAGGTCTTTTCCAGCCTTAAAGATTCAGTGAAAATGTGATTGGGCTCAATGATCTTAGAGGTCTTTTCCAACCTAAATGATTCCAAGGCTCTGTGTTGCTGCCCCAAACTGCTCAGGTTGGCAGTGAGAAGGTCCTGCCTGCAGCATCCAACTTCCTAGATCTGCTCAAAATGGGCCTAAATTATTTTCTTCCCCAACACCAGATTAAAGACTTTAGAACTGCAGGCATTAAGTAAGAGTGGGGATTTCAGCTGGAAACAGCCTCGTGCAGTTTCTTTGCTAAGTTCTTGCTGAGAACCAGCGTGGAACCATTCTTGCCGTGGAACCGTCTGGGCTCAGTTGCGTCGCTGCTCCAAGCTTGGCTTGTCACTATGGAATGGGAATGCTGGACCCCAGGGCACAGCACCCAGCCATTCCCACCACGGGGTTGTGCCTTTGCTCTTCAGCAAAGATCTTGGAAAAACCTTCCATACCCAATCTGGGCATTAAAGCACTGGTGCCACTCCTCCATGGGCGATGTTCGCCGTTCTCCGGTGGTCAGAGGCTCACTATGTGCCATGTTGTGAGGAAAACAATTTTCAGAAGCCCCCAAAAGCAGTTGTGTGGCCCCAGGAATGCCACGGACCCAATAAACATTTTAATGTTGACTTCAAAGCTCTTGTTGGAGAGGTTGAGTTTACGTGCGCTTACGGCAGCTTCTCGCTCTGCCCTCGAGGCTGTCACCTCCTTCCAAGCCATGCACCAAATTGGAAGGGAATTCTGAGGGAAAACCAGCAGCTGGATTGGGCCAGGGATCTAAATTTCCGCACTTTGGGAGAATGCTGACTTCGGCCATGGTGGTCTGACTAAAACACAACATGGCAGGATGTTGTTTTCTGCTGGGAGCGCTGTCATCTCCCCATTGGATTTTTGGCTGAACTAAGAGCAGATTTAAGCAATAATCTGCATCCTTTTTAGCAAACTCTACATTTATTTTTGTAGACTTTTTTTGCCTTCTTTTCATTCAAAGAAATTCCTTGGTGTCTCTTTTCCAGCCTCCCAAGAAACAGTTAAATGACTGAACCTCAAAGGTTTGAGCACTTCTACAAACAACAGTCACAGGGAGGAAAATTAATGGTTTTCTGTTAATGACTCATATTAGTCCTCTTTGGTGGTCCGAAGCGATGGATTAGATATTTTTTTATTTTTATTTTTTTCCCCCCATTTCTTCCACATGCCTGTCATTGGGCTGCTTTTCTGATTGCTAGTTTTGTTGTTAAAAATGTCACTCTCTTTATTCGCCCTTCTCCCCATAGAATCTTTAAAACTAAACGCAGGAAAAGTGGAATATACCTGTCATTTAGACCAGCTAGAACAAAGGTTGATAGAAAATACATTCCTAGTTTGAAGAGGCTTCCCTGCTGATTTTGTTTATCAGAAAATGGCAAGTTTTGTTCCTAATGGACTGAAATTTAAATAAAATCTGACTCTGGAAATAAAAGCAGCCATTATGACAAAATAAAATTATATATTTTATAGGAGAAATTGAATTAAAATGCTAGTTTCCTTTGGTTAAATTCTTTTACATAAGGAAATGAATAAACGAGAGAGAGTGAAATAGAATGAGATAGAAAGCTGATTGTTGAAGTAAGCTTTTTAAAAATCAATAATCTCTTGTAATTTATATTTTTGAAAAAACTTTGAACAGACTTCCATACGATATCTTGAATTATAGCTACATTTCTATGTTTCCTTTCATTAGAAGTTGAACTGGGGGTTAAATAGTTTCCCCCCTGGGATTTCAGGTTCTTATCAGGCTGTGGCTTTGGAATACAACCTTCTACAAAAGCAAAGTGTCTCCAGAACCCGAGTTATTTGAACAATTTTATTTATTAATATTAATTAAATGATCGTCTTTTAAAAATCAGGTTGTTTTACATGGCAGGATGGGAACTGAACTCTGAGAAGAGGTAGTGGAGCCACATCAGGGCTGGGAAAGGTGATGGCTGGGAGCAATCTACCTGTTGGAGACTAAATAATTTCATCTGAATTCAAGTGGTTTAAGATTCAGGTCAAAAAAAAAAAGTGTTTAGAATTAAAATAAACTTTTCTGTACACAAATGTGTGCTCTCACAGCAATCTGTCGACCTTACAATGGCACAGAATGCTTGGGATACATCCTTGCATTCCTTGCAGGTGGAGGGATTGTCCAGATTTTCAGTGACCCTGTTTTCCCTAAAAATAAATGGCTGTTTTTTAGATAGGCAAATAAAGGAGTTTGTAAACTCTAAATTATTAATTAACTTTAAAGGGAAAGCTAAGATTGTATGGAGCTGTTATAATAAAATTTAAAATGCATTCACAGGCAGGTCATGACTCTAATTTGCAAATTTCCTACCAGGAGCAGAAGGTGCTCATGGATGAGAGGTAGAGGTGTGGTGAGGGGTAGTTTGTGCTTCTCGATATTCCACCTGCTCCTAGGGGAGGCTGCATGGGAAGATAAATACTGGAAAATTGCAAATCCTAATTCAAATTTTAAAAAAAATTAAAAATCCAAAAATACGTTCTCCAATATTCCTCTTACCCCCAAAATTATGATGCTTTCCCCAGTGCAGAGTTTCCGACTGGGATGGAGGGTGAGGGAGGTCTGAGAGCACCAAAATGTTGGTTCCTGCACTTTTTCTTGGTAGGATGGGAAGAACCACATGCTTCCATGGAACCTGGGATTTCCTGTGTGTGAAATGGCAGCCATGTGGCCTGGGTGTGACTGGAATGGCATCATTAATCCCCCAGGAATCTCTGCCAGCCCGGAGTGTCAGCAGGGTTATAATTATTGTCTTCTTTAACCAGCAGCTGGGGAGATCTGCTAGCAGATGTTTTAAAAGTGCTTTGAAGATGAAAATATCTAAATATTCTTATTGCTATTACTCCTGTTATGGCTGTCCACAGTGATTACTGTGATCACACAGTGCCTTTCTGACATGTCCCTAATGACAAAATATCCTGTGGGCTCTGAAGGCTTGGAAGCAATTCCTCTATGCCCAAGGATCACATTTTGGGCAAAACTTGGTGCTGGCATGGCCTCAGACCTGCTTTTCCTCGTGGTTTTTGGGAGGATGGAGGTACCTGGGCCATTTTTCCCCACCTGTTTTCCATCCAGTGTGTCAATGAGATGTCAGGGCTGTGGGCTGGCACTGGTCACACCTTCACACTGGCTTGATCCTTCCTCCAGTGAGGAAATGTGGAATAAATCAAGGAAATTGCTATAAACCCCCTGACTCCTCATTTCCTGATTCCTGCAATAGCATCACACAGGATTCTAACTCTTTTTTTCCTTTTTTCCCCCTCAGCTTACTGAGGTTGTAGTTTAACAACTGGTTTAGGTCTTTCATTTCCCAATGAAGCCTAAGCCAAAACTGAGCTAAATTTAGGTTCCCAGGTCTATATTTAGGCATCCAAATGGAAGGGGTGTGATGTTTCCCATCCAGGCTTGATAAGCTTCACACAGCACCCACCAAAATGAGTGGGTGTGAGAGAACATTCCACCTTTCCAGCTCCTGTTTCATGTTCAGAATGTGGGGTTTCAAGCCTAATTTTAGCAGATTGAGCTGGAGGATTTTGGTTGTTTCTGGCTAACAGCTGACGTGGGAAAAGTCAGAGGAATGAAATTCACTTTTGTTTAATGGAGAATTGTTCTGCAAGGGATGAATGTGTGACACGGGGCTTTACCTGCGGGTGTGTTCAGGGGCTGCTGGCCCGGTGCAGCATTTCAGAGCTCCTGGTGATAAAGGCAAGGCAGAGGGGGCATAACAGCTCTTAGAGGTGCTTTTTTGTCCTGTCAGATGCTGGAAAATGCTTCTTTTCCAAGAGGCAGAGGGTGCTGCCATGGCTGATCCTTTTCCATCCCCCCAGGGCGAGGTCAGATGCAGAGCTAAGGGCAGTGAGGCTGTGCAGAGGCTGCTCCCAAACAGGGACCATTCTGCTGTGGATACCGGTGGGAGCAGGACAAGGGCCAGGACAGCTGTGCACCCACAGCTGGGCACAGGGGGGATCAGTTGTGGCACCTTGTGCTTCATTTTGGGGAGGCTGATTTGGCAATGTGGACCAAACAAGATAAAGGGTCCTGGTTTGGCCAGGTGTGCGCTTTTACCAGATGTGGGGATCCAGGATGAGACATTTCTAAAGGAAAATTGCTGGAATCCAGCTTTTACAGGGACAATCCAGTTTCCAAGGATGTGGCTCGGTGTTGGGGACGTTGCTTGCACACAGGTGGGAATGCTCATGCTTGGTGGAGGAGGAAGGTCCTCTTCTGCTGTGTCAGGGCACCAAGAGTTTCACGCTTCCCTCTGGACCTCTAAATCTTTCGAAACCCTTCAAAAACATTCTCTGGTCTCTTGTCCAAGGGTAATCAAAGCTGGAGGAGTTGTTTACATGCCCCTTTTTAGAGCAGTTCACCCCCCTCGAAGATGAAACTACCCTGAGGAACTACGACTGCCCACGAGCAAGTCCTGAGTGTGTGTTTGGTGATCAGGAGACACAAAACTCCCTGTAAGGTCTGTGGGCAAAGCCCAACCACAGACAAAGAGTTTCCAGAAAATAAATTGCTTGTGATAATCCTACTAATTCATCTTCAGGTTTTCTTCTTCCCAAACAAACCTGCACTGGCTGAACCCACTTGTAACACAGCCAGTGAATACACAGCTTGTATTTTAACTCTCTCATTGAGGAGGGTTCAGTTTCTTCTTTCCCATTTGTTTTTTTTTTTTTTTTTTTTTTAAATTAATGTTATTTTATATTTGATTACATCCTATTATATCTGATACTTACCAGAATTAAGCTCTCCTCACTGTAATGAAACCTCAGTGAGCCTGGAGGGCTTTGGCAAAAGTAACCTCGGGCTTGTTTGTCGAGAGGGTTTTGCCAAGCCCACACAGCTCTAATTACGTCTTTTCACTGGCCTGGTTTAAACTGTCCCCTCTTTCCAAAGTCTTTTGTGTGTTATTCAGAAATACATTGTTACAATGAACACAGTATGTTTAGAATAAGTTTAATTGGATTTGGTAGCCAAGCAAGTGTACGTTTTTATTAGAGGTACTGACGGTTTCCAGTGGAGATAATATTTATACAGTGGTCCAGAATTGTTTGCATTCAGGAGAATAAATAAAATGAATAATATCCAAACAAGATAATTAAAATGTCAATTACAAAGTACCTTTAATTTGCACCGGCTTTTGATTTGCATATTCCTTCCTTTACTGTGAAGACAAAGAAAAATATACTCGATACCGAATTTCCATCTCTCAAATACATCGTGTAATATGATATATTAGGAAGTACCTCCCTTTTGGACTGTGTTTACAGAAAAATTGCAGAAGAACACCCATATTTGCATCTTGAGCCATTTTTTTTAGTACACAAACATTTTCTGTCTGGCTTGGTCAGATGTTGACTTTCATTTTTGTTAAATCACAATGTTGTGGATGAGAAAAAAAATCCTCAATCCAAACCTAAATAACACACAGAGAAATCCTTAAAGTTGTATGGAGTGCTGGCTAAAGGCTATGATGGACAGGTAGTTGCAGAAAATGGCTTTTATGTGCCACTGACACGTCTTTCTATAGGTATCCATATTTCATTTAAAAAAAAAAATGAATATTAAACAAAATTACCTGTCTTGTTATTACATATATATTATATAAAAAATACCTTACCCCAAAGAAGTGGACTTTGAGAAACTCTAAAATTTAAACACTGTTTAAATTTTGTGTTTGGAGCTTCCTGGCAAGAACAAGATGACAGAAGGACATAAGATTCATTAAAATCTTTGTGAACCTGTTGCTTGTTACATACCTGGAGTTTTGCCTTTGTTTCCAACATAGTCAGCACTTCTAAAAATGTGTGATCGTGCAGTACCTGGGGCTATGTTTGTGTTTTCAACTAGCAGATTCTTTCTCATGATTCCTAAAAATGGCCATTTTTAAACAGGTTGGACGTATTCTGTCTCCTTATTTTGTTGTTGTTTTGGTAAACCTAATTTTTTCAACTCTGGCTGTGCCTGTACCATGAATTAGTTGTCGTCAATAATTACTGCTCTCCATTTTGATCTTCTGTGTGGGTACTTGGCAAAATCTGTTGGGACTACTCAAGATGAAAGGGTTGCTATGCAAATAGGAAATCTTACTCCCTAGAATTTGTCACCAGTTGCAAAGCACAGATTTGAAATGAGCAGTTGTGTGGCATCCTAAGTAAATAGGGCTGCTGGGCTAACACAGCCTGTAGGTCTCCGAGACAAGTGGGAAAAGCAAGTTAAGCTTTTTATTTTTATAACAGTTATTGCTACTCTTGATTTTATTTTATTTTTATTTTTTTTTAGTTTTTATTTTTTTTCTGGCGGGCTTTGTTAAGCAGATCTTTATTCCCAGAGACTGAAATGTACTCCTCTTTCTTTTTCCTTGAAAATTAAAAGCTTCTACCTTAAAGAAGTGAATGATACATTATCTGCTGTCTCTAAATTGAACCCATTTGGAGCTATTTGCATCCTGTAGAAACCTACAGCTGAGTGCTGTGCTCAGAGGTGTAATGACTGGTTGTCACAACACGCTGGAGGTGGCCCCATAACAAAATGATCCCCTGTCAATCCCCTTGCAGGAAATGCTCTGGCAACCTGTAATTCAGCCTCAGTATTAACATCCTGCCTGGGTTTTGTTAAATAGCACTTTCTAGGAAGTAGATCTGCTGAACTTGTGCTTAATAATGTTTTAAGGGGAATATTTGATGGAAGTTTTAGAAAGCATCACATGGGGTTAACAGTGATTTGTCATTTGTTTCTAATTAAAGGACTTAATCTCTTATCACTAGAACAGCCCATTTTTTTAATACTAAAGGCACAGATGTGAATAGAAACATATTAATGAGATGTCATACTACACAGTCATTTAGTGTTTTGTTTAACTTAAACATAGCAGAAAATGTGCATCTAAGTAGACACATGTAATGACATTGAGATAGAATTCTAATTCCCTGCATTTGCATAACCTTTAGCAGCTTCCACCTTGCTGCAGTTATCCTGTACCCAAAGCAGCTGTTTGTTATAGCAGTGAAAAGGTCTGAAGTCACACCATGACATTGGTTTCCTGTCTGAGGGGCCGTTGTCGGCCTTAAACCAAACATGGGCCTGTTTGACTTTTTTGGTTCCTCTTAAGAAGAAAAAAGATGTGTCCAGTTTGTCAGTCATGGCACTTGTTCTTGCAAAGTGCTGAGGAACAAGGACTGACCTCATCTGTAGGTACCAGGCGCTCCAGGTACACGACAGCCACTCTAAATACCTAAAAGCCAGGAAAAAGTGGCATGAACTAGTCAGAGAATCATGAAGTCATTGAGCCTGGAAAAGCCCTCCAAGGTCATCAAGTCCAACCTGTGACAGAACCCCGCCTTGTCACATCCAGTCATTCCATGGGCATTTCTAGTTTGCAAGAGTAAATCTTTTCATGTGGGTAGGAAAGGTCCCTGTGTGTTAATTTAGTGATTTAAGCCATGAATGAACTTAAACTCCAATTTAAGAATATTTGGGCCGCTGTGCCTGTTTCCCTTAGTGCTTTGCTTTGTATTTTCATACTGAGAGACAACTTATAATGGGTTACATCCCTTCCTCTGTGACAAATCGTTTCTTTTGGCTGGAGTGGTTATGAAAATTAAGGCTGTTCGTTCAGAGTTCCAAATTTTACCCTTTCCTCACTTGCATTATAAGTTTTTGTTGAAAATGAAAACAATGACATGCTAAAAATAATCCTGGCTTATATAATCAGAATTAAGAACAACTGCAGAGTGAAATTAGGTTGTTTCAATGTGCAGAGGTTTTTATCAGATGGCTCTAACCTTTGACTATTGCTCACAGTCAAGACCAGCTCATTACTAGAGGACTCCATAAATATTTCCTGGCATAATGAAACATCCATTGAGAGAAAAGGACAGAAACCTGTTGGTTTTGTTTAGACAAGCATTCACCTTTTGTGAAGATGTTCTCTGTTTCTTAATGGAAAAATTGTGATGCAAGTGAGAATATTTCAAATTTTTGCTCTGGCTGTCAAATACAACAGAACGGGATGGCCTTAAAAGTTAATAAAAAAAAAATTGAAAATTTGAGTGCACTGGCTAAGAAGGAAAATTGGATTCAGTTTTTGAGATAAGACCTTTGGTGTCCAGTCTTTGGTTTTCTTATTATAGTCATTCACAGGTTTCAACGTTGCGAGAAACTCAATGGGCTGCACCGCAAACTGCAAACAAAATCTGGGTGTGAATTTGGCTTTTCCATTTCACCTGTGCATATTGAGTGCTCAGGGATGTTATGATGGCAGAACACTTTATTATCAGGGATATCCTCATCTCTAGCAAGGAAAATGTTGTGCACTTTTAGGATCACAATGACAGCTATGCTGGGTTGCATGAGTTTCATATCTAGGAAACAAAAATTAATTTATGCCAACTAGAATGCAAATCATTGAACCTATTTCTTCTCTTTTCCCCACAAAACAGCAGAATAAATCCTAGGCAGGACAATTCTGTACAGATTTGCCCCAACCTCTCCATTCAGCCTGAGGTCTGTGTCTGATGGAGAGCCCTGATCCTTTCAGACGTGCAGAGAAAGTTTCAGCCCAGAGTTTACTCAGCATTTCTGGCCCCCTTTCTGCCCTCTGTAAAAGTTTGAAAAGGGCTCATAAATGGCAAGAAGGCAGTTTGTATACAGGAAATGTAGCCTGGCAATAAAAGCCTGTTTTGAAGTACACTACATGGTTTCTGAATAAATATTTCTTTAATGCATGTAATTACTGGATCAGCAGAATAAATGTGGTCATGTCCTTGTAATTAATACATTGTCAAAAGTTCATTTAAGTATAATAATTTCACAGAAAAACTGCTGCCTATGTAGTTTGTGCGATAATTTGTTAAATTAAGTGCAATAAATATAAAATTATTGGTAGATATATATTTTTTTAAGTTCTTACTCATTACAACACACTATCTAATAAACTTAAAGGGATTTTTTTCATTAAAAGAAAAGCCACTAAAAATAAAAGTGCCGTAATGATGTTTTTCTTCTTGTTGCTAAAGGAATTTTCAAGCAGCACCACTTAGTATCGCAGCTGCAATTGGCAAATATTTAGTTAAGAATTGTGTAATCAAGTTGGCAAAGGCTTGAAGATCCAGTGAGGAATGCACAGAGAAAGATGCCTGTTTATCCATTGTAGAAAAGCAAAATGTTTATCCCTGGATTTGGTGTCAGGCTCTTTCAATTGTACCCAGAGTTGATTACAGGGCTGAGTTAAATGTTGCAGCTGTATTGAGGTTTTAGCAATGGAGGGAGGCTTGTCCTTGATTTTTGGAGCTTATTTGGAATAATTCTTCTAAAAATAAGTATTCTGATTCTTCACTGCCAATCCCAGAGTGGTGACTTTTGGTGACTTGCTTTGTGATGTCCAGGGAAGCAGAGGTGGTGGAGCAAGGATGTGACCGTGGACAGTGGTGGTGGCTGTGGCCAGGCTACCTAGAAATGTCACTGTGTTCTCAATCAGAGTCTGTGTTAATGAGTGAGAGGTTAAGCATTGGAAGGGGCTGCCCAGGGAGGTTTGGAGTCCCCACCTCTGGAGGTGTCCAAGGAACGCTTGGACGTGGCTCGGTGCTCTGGGCTGGGGACAAGGTGGGGGTTGGTCACAGGCTGGACTCTGTGGTCTTGGAGGGCTTTTTCAACCTAAATAATTCTATGATTATGTCCTCAGAGCCTGGTCAGAGATTAGTTTCTCAACTGACCACACAATGACAAATTAATGTTATAAATAGAACTGGTATTCAATTCCCCAGTTTCCAAACTTGTGCTTAGTTGGTGCTCACAAGACCACGCTTTTCCCATATGATGTAACCCGTAAAATGACTACTGGCGTTTATAGCATTTGTAGTCAGAGCCTTAAATTTATCAAGGCAGTGGAAGCTTCTTATTCTATTTGCGAAGACAGAAAAGCTAAAATTTTAGTTTTTCACTGAAATTTCCTAAAATTTGGTAAGATATTTTCCTATCCCAGTTTAGTGTGTGGGTTGGTATTTAACAAATGTGGACTAGGAAGGAACTGGTGTGTTTTCAGCTAGAGCTGGAACCAAACCAACAATCCACCCAAACCTGGTTGGATGATCAGGCTTGGAGAGGGCAGCATTTAATGGGTGGGTTGAGTTGTAACCCCAGGATGTCTGTGAGAAGTGATAGAATCTGCAGGGCTCTCTGAGGCTTTTTCTGTGATAACATCTTTATCAGTGACCTGAGGGGGCCACAGGCGGATCTCTCAACATGTTTGCAGAACTCGCTGCATCCTCTTTTTTTAAAATGAGAGTGGTGAGGCCCTGGCACAGGTTGCCCAGAGAAGCTGTGGCTGCCCCTGGATCCCTGGAAGTGTCCAAGGCCAGGCTGGACAGTGGAAGGTGTCTCTGCCCATGGGAAGAGATGAGTTTTAATGTCCCTTGCAACCTAAACCATTCAATTCTTCTCCTCTGTGACCCTGGGCTGTTGGAGCAGGAGTGTGGCCAGGAGCGTGAGGGCTGCGACCACTTCCCTTTGCTCAGAACTTTGTGTGGGGCAGGAGAATGAGGGGCAACCAGCACTTCTTGGAAAGGTGGAGTTCCACACTGCACACGAAGAAGAACTTTTTCCCCATGAGGATATCAAGTAGGGCAGGAGTTTTTCCAGAGGCAGCGTTTCCATCCCTGGAGGTTTGCAGGGCATGAGTGGATCAAATGCTCAGCAACAGGGCTGGACCACAGAGCTGACCCTTCTCAGCTAGGGGGTCATGGCAGAGTCCTCCCAAATTTTCCTGTGATCCCATGGATGTGAGGAAATACTAAAAAAAACCCCTGATCCCTACATCTGAGCCGCACTTAGTCAGCTCCGACTTACACCCCAGGAGTAAATTACAATATGTAACGAGAATTCCAAACGATCTCAGGCGTCTGTCAGCTCCAGTCGGAACCCACGGAATGCTGCATTTCAGTGCTAACAGCTCCATTTGCTCCAGTGAGATATAAATGTTCCTTGACCTCAAACACAGGTCACAGAGCACGTACGACATCTTGTAATTAAGCTAAAAGATTCATTGACAAACACCGTTCAAGTGGTGAGATTTAGATGGTTACAAGAAACCATAAAAAATGTTGTGATCCTGCAGGGAAATTGGCTCCAATGGGTCTATTTTATGTCTTGGCATTGAGACATTGTATGCAGGAAGAGCAAAGCAGTGCTGCTCATAAACAGTGGAACATTAATTATATACATTTAATTTTATGTATCTTGTGAAAAACATAAGAAAATTCATGTATTGTAAATGTCATCTTTTTTTTTTTTTTTCCCCTGAAGGGATTTTCCATTATTATTTTATGATGATAAAATAAGGTGTTCTGATGTACTCTCAAAATAATTTTTATATTTATTTTTATGTATTTCAGTAATATTGAGTCACTAAAGATGATATCAGGAAATCTATGAACTATAATGAATTTTATTTACATTTTTATTGTAGCACTAACTTCACATCAGTTCCCTTCAAGTGTACAGTTGAAAAAAAAAAGTGCAAATCATCTTTTTAGCAAAACTACCCGAATCACTTTTGTAATGAATTTTTTATTGCAGTGTTTGAAAATATTTACATCGAGACAAAATGTTCATCAAATGAGGTCGTATTCTGTGAGAATAGGGAAAATGGAGTAATGGAAGGGGAACATTGCATGGTGAGAACTGGTCCTTGCTTCCATAGCCTTTTTCTGGAAAGCAGTAGTATCTGTAGAGCAAAATGAATATCTCTCAGCATAGAGAGAAGTTCCAGAACTTGTTCTGCAGCACAGTGCCAGCAGATGAATCTCTTCCTCTTAAAAATTGTGCTTCAGGTTTGTCATGAGTGTCTTAAATGGGATTGAGGGTGGTTCATAGAATCCCAGAATGGGTTGGGTTGGAAGGGACCTTAAAGTTTATCTATTCCACAGGCAGGAACACCTTCCACTATCCCAGGGTGCTCCAAGCCTCGTCCAAACCTGGCCTGGAACACTTCCAGGGATCCAGGGGTACCCACAGCTTCTCTGGGTACCCCGTGCCAGGGCCTCCCCACCCTCACAGGGAAGAATTGGTTTCTAATAATCTAAACCTCCTAGTTTTAAGCCATTAAATGTTCTCAAAGTGTAGTCTGAAGTCACCCTCATCGAGGTGCTTTGAGAACTGGTTCCTGTCAGAATGAGCCAACTGTGTCTTCACCAGTGCTTTTAACAAAACTCCTGATGAAACGAGTGTTTTGTTGCCTGAGAGAAATTTTGGGAGTGGGTGGACAGCAGTCAATTGGCAGAAAAGTTTTGGGATTCGATGCTCCAGAGCAATTAATGCAGTGATTGTGTTTTGGAACCTGGGAGGAAAATGGCATTTCTGGCAGGGAGGGCTCGGCCACCTCCAAACCGGTGTCACTTCATTTGGAAGCGCTGGTGGCACAACGGATGGCGTTTGTTTAAGGCAGCCATCTGGCCAGCACGGGAGTATAATGCACCATATTGCATCCCCAATAACATTTAAACTGTTTGCAATCTCAATAAACTTTTAACTTTTGAAGCACACGCACAGGGGTCAGCTCCTTGCTGCTGTTGGAGGGAAAATCAGATTCACGTAGTGGCTGAATAATTCCATTTCCAAAAGCTGCAAAGTTGACAGCCAAAAATAAAAAAGCAGGCCAAGAGCAGCAAAAACTCATGAAAACCTCAGGTAGCTGTTTTCCAATTCTGTTTTTTTCATCCTACCACTACAGTTTGGGGCTGGGCTGATGGATTGGGCCACTGGGAGCTGCAAGGTGTGGAACACGATAGTTTTTTCCACTGGAGGCATTTTTTTGGAAACTTTAGTGTTGGGAGTGTTCAGAAGTGTCTCCAACCTTCAGGTACCTCAAGTCATAAGCAAATATACAAATTTTTTCTTTCTTCTTTTTTTTTTTTGTTATGCTTTTGCTCTGCTTTTTCCACTCAGTGTTTTTTTTTTTTACTGTGAGGGTGGAGAGGCCCTGGCACAGGGTGCCCAGAGAAGCTCTGGCCGCCCCTGGATCCATGGAAGTGTCCAAGGCCAGGTTGGATGGGGCTTGGAGCACCTTGGGATAGTGGGAGGTGTCCCTGCCCATGGTAGGAGGTGGAATGTGTTGAGCTTTAAGGTCCCTCCTAACCCAAACCATTCTGGGATTCTATGGATGAAGAGATGAAGCATTCCTCGTTGCATTTCTGTTTTTGGGAAAGCAACAGAAATGATGGAAAAGCAATTTATTTCACCTGTTGAGTCCTCTCCTTCTCTCCTTTTCCTCTGCTCTCCCATTCCACTGATGTCCACGACTAATTTGAAGTTTTATCTGAGCACGTCTCCTGTGTCCTCTGGTGTCGTGTGACTGCTCTGGTCTGGCTGTGTCTACCCAGGACAAGGGCCCTGTGGCTTTATCATGGACTGGAAAGAAATGAGTGTTCTTCCGGTCATCCATAGAAATCCAGCTCTGGTGAAATCTCAGATCATGTTAATTTTTTCCCAAATCCAAGCCTGAATTCTCTCTCTCTCCCATATTGCACCAGGCAGCTTTATTGAGTGGGCATTTTTACCACTCCGTAGTCATGTAGGAGGAGGCCTGGGTTTCATACACTGTACCACTACTCAAGGTAGCAACAGAGAATTGCTCTCTTCTCATCCATTTCGTGCTTTTGTCTGGATATTCCAGTGTCACTTTTAGGACAGAGCCCCATTAATATAATATGCCAGCTACTTCTGTCAAGGCATTGATATATGTCATTAGCACAATGGAAATAAATTCAAATTCATACGTCGCATGTCACACACTGAGTTTTATCTTGACCTCCTAAGGTGAGAGACAGATGTTTTCCATTGGCAATGCTTTGGTTATTTGTTTATACTTGTCAAATGCACATCTGAAACCCACCTATATAAAACTGGAATATGGGCTGCATTTTAAGTGAAACCAGGGAAAAATATGCAGACTTTGAGAGATGAAGGGGAAAAAAACCTGCAGCAAGCACCAGGATATGGGAGTGAATAAGCATAATAGATCAGAATAAGGCCCTAAATCAATTTTATTTTCACAGTTCTAGCATCATAAAAAGTGGGTGGCAGTAAACCAATTATTATGCAACTTAATGAACTAATTAGGAAAATCAGAGCAATAATGGTACTGGTACTGACTGATCTGAATATAAAAAGTAGAATTAAGTTCTCAGTATTGAATTTTTCAATGCAAAGGATTGTATAATAACTTTCAAAGCATTTTGAGTTTGGGAAGAGGGAGACTGCATCTGTAGTTTCTGTGGGTACCCAAATGATCACAGCACTGAACTCCCGGGGTATGTTCACTCCTGTACAGCTTTAAAAACAAAAACAAGAGAGGAACAGGTCGTTAAAAGCTCTGTTTGCATTTACGTGCCCCTAAATGCTGTTGAAACTCTGGTGTCTGCTGTCAGGAGGCTCTTAAATACCTTGAGCACGGGGCTGGGTGGCTCAAGCCCTGTGCACTGGGGCTGCTGGATAAACCCAAGCCCCGGTTTAAGCTTTCACAGGAGTGGGATTTGCACCAAACCGAGTGTACAGAAACAGAAGAAAATAATCACAAAAGCACAGCTTCTCTCCCTTAATATTGGTGTTGTTAGCACATGCTATGCTTTAAAGTGTTTAAACCCTCACATAATATTGTTCATGTCGACAGAAGTTATAAATATGTTGGTATCAGAGCAGTATTTCTCATTATACCTCTGAGATTATGTATGAGTGTCTTGAGACATTCAATAGTTTGCTGATTTTCTTTCTTTGCACCATTTCTGACTGTACATATTTGATAATATGATGTGTGATTATGGGCCTAAACCTTTTTTCTTTAACATCAGCGACAAGGTTGGTTCCTTTTGCCTTTGGTGCCGAAATTGAAATGAACCCTCATAAATTCCTCCATCATTTCCCTGCTATTGTGAAATGTGCTGTAGAGTTTTCATTGATTTATAACATATTTTTTTATCGTGCAATTATATCGTAAGGGTTCTTTGCTGGTTTTCTTCTAATTCCATGTCTGCCTTATCCATGTTTGGCAAATTTAGCAGCTGTTCTATTTGTAGATGGTGTTGATTTTTTAAATGGTCTTTATGGTATTTGGATACGGTGTTTTTTCCTGGAAGGAGCTGTCTGGGCCACGAGTGTTTTATCCCAAAGGAAAGGTGAAAGTGCTTTCCTAAATATTTTCGTGGATAAATGCAAGTATGAAGAGAAATGATTTCTGCTTTCCATGATCAAAACAATCAATGTGAAGAGTTTTGTTTATTTTCCTGGTCAAAAAGGCACTGTCAGAGTCTATTTAAAACAAATGGGGAGATGGGAGGGGCAAATGGCCTTAAAGCAAGTGTATCACATCCAATACTTTTTAAAAAAGAGAAGGAACCCAGGCCAGCACGTTAAAAATGAGCATTTCCAATACAATTTGTCACCCATGCATAAATCTTGCTGACATTTTCAGTCACTTTAATAGCCTTCCCATTTTATAAATCAGTATGAACTTGCACAGTTGCAAAAAGTGTGTATTTTGAACATCTCATTTGCATACTTTACCAAAAGCCAATGAGGCAGTGGAAGCAACACTGGTGATCATAATAAGTGTTTGGGAAAAGGCAGAAAGATCACTAATGGTTTGCCTTTAGGGATTTCTGTACTCCATAGGGGACGAAAATGAGAAATATTTTTCAAACAGCAGGGGTAAAGGTTTTAAAACTAGAAACACATGGAGTGATAAAAATGTTAGTGCCACAGGGCGCATAGCAGGAAAAATTTACAATGTAAAAACTGTAATTTCAGCATTAGGAAGTAATAATCGTGTTTCATCATTGTTATTAAAGCATGACCCTTAAAGTCACATAAATTAGATATAACTTTCTAGAGAAGTGTATTAATCTTCAATGGAAAATATTAGGAAAGTTTATTATCATATGAAGATCAGAAGAAACTGGGTTTTATTAAAAAAAATGAAGTTAAACTTGATGGGGTTTTTAATTTATTTATTTCTTTTTGAATAAATCTCCAGCATTTTGAGGCAGCAGATAGGGTTGTGTTTGCTCAATGCAAAGTGCAGCGACAAGCTTTGCTCTGAAAACCAACAGCAGTTGCATGAGAGGAGACACAACCAACAATTAAATAACAAACTGAGGAAATCCAGGGAGTTCTGTACAAGGGCATAAATGGTTTGTATTTGAGTTGACAGAGACAACTTGGCGTGGATGCCAAGTGCATCCAAATGGTTAATGAAGAACGTTGTAGTTGTTGGGAAAAAATAAAAGTGCCACAAGAATATCCACTGGGAGTCTTGAAATGGGACTGGTTATCTAAGGTGTGTAATTAGTTTAATTAGTGACTGAGGGAGTTCTCGTTCTTACCTGTAAAGTGCAATTTTAAGAGGGCCTCAGTATTTCCTAAAGTGCTGTTCAACAAGGGCACTTCACCTGCCAGAACTTTTGGGTGAACTTGTATTTCCAGAAATCTAACCCCGTCCCTGAGTGGGTGTGGACTCTCGTTCTCCTGCCCTGGCTGTGGAAATGTGGTGCAGTATGGTGGGACTGGAGCTGCTGAACTTGGTGGAGCACTGGAGTGGATTCACCAGGAATAAATACCATTTCTGGCTTTCCTGGCTCCAAAATCCCAGCGCTTCCTGAAGTGAAGTGTTCTGGGTATGGGTTCAGCACTTTCTGCTGAGGTTCACAGGAGCTGCCCAGGTGATAACTGCAATATCTTTATAGTTTTATCTTGAAATGTCTCCATTTCAGTTTAAAAAACTAACTGCTACCATTGACAGACTGGGTGTGCTTTTTAGTGAAGATTTAATTTTAATAAGGAATGGAACAGCTCCGTGTTATTGATAAAGACTTTTGGCTTCCTGCAAGGCAAGCAGACAAACATTGGCCTGTTGGATTTGGGGTGCTGGATGTGTCCTGTGTCAGGGCAATGAGGATCTGCTTCCAGAGTAGGATCCTGCCAATTCACTGGTCAGTCATTAGAGAGAAATCATTAATAACAGGACAGTAGAGAACAGGCCCCTTTACGTCCCTCACATTCCGTGCCCTCAGCTGTAGGACCCAAATCTTTATTTCCTCTTGTTCTGTGTTTCTTTTCTCTTTCCACATTGTTCACCTGCAAGAGGGAGATGTCCAATTTGGAAGAGCAGACAACCCTTTCTCAACGTAATCTGCAGCTTGATTTGTGGGCAGTCACCCTCCAGAGAAGAATAAAATCTTTCCCAATTGCTCCAAACACAGGAATGTTATGCATAAGGAGGGTATCACTATTATCTCTCCTTCCAGCTGTGTTCTGATGTGAAAATGGCTGTAGCTGTTGTTTTTTCTGTCCCTTCCTGCCAGTCCCTCAGGCAGTTTATGATGCTCATGCACAGCCAAAGATTAGGCATCGTGCTTCTCTCTGCAATTGGAACTAACAAGACAAACTTGCCCAAATGGGAATAATTTTTTTTTTTCCAGGATGCTTTTCCTGTTTGCATGAGAGAAGGTTGGAAGATTTCCATCAGTGTCAGAAACTGTCATTTTCCAAAGCACAAAAGGCCAATTTTCTTCATTTTGTAAAAAATTACCTGTTCTCCAATACCAAAAGTTTATTTTATGAGTCAGTCTGTTGTAAACATGTGCAACTGCAAAGGCACTGATGGAAAGAGGTTTCATCCTTTTCTCAGTGAAAAGGGAAAGATTCCAGATCTGTATCTCGAATTCTTCCTCTGCAGTTGCCACGTTATTAGCTGCAGTCTTCTTCTATAATAATGATTTGTAGAACAGAATTAAAATAATAATTAAAAAATTGTTGTATATGGTAGATTTTGTGTATATTTTTAGAATTCCAGGGCAAATTGGTGGCACAGAGTCCAGTGATGAACTGCAGTGATTTTAAGAATTTTTAAGGACCCATTCCAACAGTGTCTCTCCATGGATGGGATTAAAATGTGGCTCAGCTTTGGAGATCAGGAGTGTTTTTACATTTTCTAAATATAAACTGCATCACTCAGACTGCAGAAGAGTGGTACAATTGACACATGAAGCGTTTCTAATACAAAGTTCACTTGGGGTTCTGTACCTTTTGGAGCTTGGCCCAAAGAAATTTCAATCTTTTCCTCTGGGAATTGAGTAACATGTTAAAAAAACTCTGATTGCATTAATTCAGACGTTAATTTGGCAAGAATTTGTACATTTGCTTGTATCTATTTAGTTTATTTACAGTATGTACAACCTACAGTCTGGACTTTGTGGTCTAACAGTTGTGTTTTTCAGAAATTGAAACTTGTAAGGTCAAATCTAATGTTTACAACTTGAAATTCAATAATTTGAGGTGGTACCATTTGGAAATTGGTAGAAAAATTGAGGGAGTTATGGTATATCTATAGGACCAGCTGTAGCAAATATAAGTTGGAGTGCAATAAAAGGACAGACAGGCTGGAAGAAAATTAGGGGAGATGATTAAAGATCAGACTTACAGCTTATTTTATGTAATATTTTCATGAATGATCTTTCCAAAACCAAAAAGAATCTATTATTATGTTTTTATTACACACAAAGTTTGAAAACATCACGAGTTCAAATTTGAGATGTACAGGAATAAGTAGACCATGCTGAACCAGTTTATATGAGATTCAATATAGCACTGTTGAAATTTAGCTGCTTGTGAAAGAAATTTCCTAGGAACTGGGATTTCTTAACACAGAACTACAGAGGGGAAAAAAGGATTTGTTTGCACCAGGGTGTTAACAAATGATTGAGATCTACCAATACAAAACTATTATGAAAAAGATTAGACACGAGCAGAGATATTTCCAGAAGGAAAGATAATATAATTCTACGAGGCTTTTGTAATTTATTTTTCTCTAACAGCGTTGTTGTTTAATTTTCTTGTAATTTCTTTCTTCTTTCCCCGGGTTCTGTGGGATCAGTTTCCCTTATTGCATCCATCCTTTGGCATGAATTTACTGTAAGTACACTCAGAGCGATTATAGCTTATGACATATGTAACTCTACAGGTCCTAAAAATAAAATTAGGGATCTGAAATAACCCCTCCAATCCAAGAGCAGTTGTGCAAAGACAGAGTTTTTACTCCAAGTGGAAACATGACAGTTTCTGGATTTCTCTGGAATGTCAGGCAAATTTCTCAATGTCAGAGACATGTCCTGATTTTCCCTGGGAAAAAAGCAAACCAAACTTCTGCCTTTCTTTTGCCTTTGGCTCCTGGAGCTGAAAGGAGGGTTTGGAGCTGTTACATGATGTGAGCTATTCCAGGGAAAGCTCCTGGTAACAGCTGGGGGCATCCTGAAGGATTTCTGAAAGGGGGTTTTTCCTGATGAGGCAGAAGATTTACACCGGGGAGATCCTGACCAGCGTCTCCTGAGCAGGGAGGCAGCAGGAGGAGTGTCTGGCATTGGCTTGGACCCAGAGAATTTGGGAGTGCTGAAAGATCCTGGGCTGCAGGTCACACACTGATCTCCAGGGACCCTCTGTCAGAGTGCATTCATAGACATGGGCAGACAGAAATCATCAAATTTAGTCTTTTAAAAATGATTCTGACCCCTTCTAAAAAACACCAAAGCAAACCAACCCCCTCCAAACCTCATCAAATAGGCTGACACGAGTTCTCAAGTGAAATCCACTAATTTAGCTTTGTTTTCTCACTTTTACTCTATAAAGTCTATGAATTTGTTGGTATACTCTCTTAAGATAAGTCACGGTAATCTGTTTTTCCCAAGGTCAGGCAATCAGTCAGTAGTGGGCACTCAGCATCCATGGAAAACCCTACAATAACAACATTCATCCTATAAATAACAAACTGGTTCGTATGCCTGATAGAAGGAAATAAATTTTAAGAGTGATTTCAGTATCAAGTGATTGAGCTGTTTATTGAATAAACCAGAAGTGAAACACATTATTAAAAGTTATGAAAAAATAACTGTAGAATGCCAGTCAAAACATCGTATTTTGCCATGCTACTTAAATTCAGCAGCTTTTCCCCCATGAAATATGTTTTCCCTGTGAGTTTTTAAGTAAATATTTTCCTGGGAAATTATGAAGTGTATATTGCTCAGGAGAATCTAGTCTTGAATAAAATGATTTTGGCTACACAATTTCTTTTTGTGTTAGAAAGGGTGTGGTAATAGTCACTACTGACCCTAAAATATACAAATGGTTTAGATTTTGCCTAATTACTAGTTTTCAAATTTCGATACTGGAACAGAGAAGTATTTTTTAATTGCACTTTGATCTGATCCAAAATTTGCACCTTTCAAATTGAAAAGTCTCTGCTTCACGCAAGCCATGAGAAACATCCACAGAGGAGCTACTCTGGGACACAGCAAGGATGAATTACACTGAGGGTTTTCTGTAGCTGGAGGTAGAGAAATGTGGTTGCAGTCGTCCCCAAATTTGTGGCTCTGCAAAATATTTGCAGCTGGGAAGAAAATAGAATGGTCAAATTCAGCTGAAATATTCACAGGTTGAATTCTGTTCTGCTCTGTGATGGTTTGACCCAGTGTCACCAGATTCTCTCATTGTCCAGTAGGAAAACAATTTCCTAATTGTTGGCTCTATTTTCAGCCAGCTAAACATGCAATGAACAAGTACTGATATTTTTTTTTTTTACAGGTTTTAGATAAGACTCACATTCCATCAAAATTATGATCTGCCCGTAGTTGAAATCACTCATTCAGGTAATGTTCTGAGCCAAACCCCATGTTTTTTTTGAAAAATATTACTGGAGATATAAGAATATCATGTTCCAGGTGTATCAACCACTCCTCATGCTGATGGTGTGGAGGTCAAGACAGCTTTGAAGAGTAAGATATTTTCATATGCAGAGAATATTGTGCCTGTAATAGCACAATCAACTTTTGCAAAACTCCAGGCTGATTTTCTGTAGCATCAAGTCGTAGGTGTCACCCATTTCTACATCATGCATCACCTCCTGCTGAACTAAAGCATAACCTCTTAGAAAAATAGGGTTATATTTGATTTAAAGTCCTGAAGTGAAGGTGATGCATGTGAATTGTTCCTGTGATTAATTATTAGAGAACTACGTTGTGTTTCTGCTCTGGATTTGAGTGTATTTCTATTTACCAGAGTTTGCAGCAATTTATACCATTTCTCTAATAGTGACTGAACTTTCAATTTTGCCACAGTTTAACCTTTGCAGGAGATAACTAAGAAGGATTTAGTTTAGTAAGTCACTTCCTGCGAGAACAAATCTTCAAAACATTTCAGAAACGCCTTTTTCAACCTTTCCCAGGTTTGTGACCTGAAAGCAGTAAAGAGAGGGACAGACGAGGACACATTTTGCTGCCTGATTCTTCTGAAGATGGAATAATGATGGATGTGAACTCTCTGTACAACAAAGCAAGACCAGGGCCAGACAAAAAGCCAAGAGAAGGTTTTGGCAGCATAAAAGTGTTTGATTTGAGCTCTGATATCATCTCAGTGCCTGAACAGTGTGTGTTTGTTTGTTTGTTTGTTTTGGTTTGGTTTTTTTTTGTGCTGGAACTTGCAATATTCAGACTGCAGCTCTTTGTGTGTCTGAGCTGGTGCTCGAAGTACTAAAAACCAGGCTGGTTGCAGAGTGCAGATTCCATTGCTAGTCTGGGGTGGATTTTGGAGCATGAGTGAAGAGATAAAGGTGGAAATTCAGGTGGGGGGAAGCTTATTAATCAGGAGTAGTGTGTGTGCTGGTTTGAAAGCAAAACCAGTGAGAGACTCCAAGTCAGAAATACAATTTAATAGGGAAAAAAAACCTAAAATAAATGCAATGGCACAAAAAGAAACCACTGACAGAGTCAGGATACAACCTGATACCCTGCCAGTCAGGTTTTTGGTAGCAGTCTGATAAAATGGTGGCTGCAGTCCTCCTGGAGTGATGGTTCTGCTGTAGCAGTGGTCCCGTAGAAAAGGTCTGGTCTTCACCTGAAGGTCCAGTGGTAGCTCTTGTCCTCTGGGAATCCAGTAGGTAAGGGCTGACTCTGGTGTTCGAAATCTTAGCTTATATCCAGGATGGGATGCTTGGTTCCTCCCGCTGGGCAGAGCATCTCACCATGGGATGATGGAATTTTGTCAGTCAATGTGGTGAGACTAGATGGGCCATTAACAGGAGATATCCCCCAGAGGGAGGATGGGTCACGGGAGAGATAAAGAACCGTGCCCCACCTGGTTCGACAGCTGGCCCATTAACAGAAGATGGTCCGGAGAGAGGAGGCAAGGTTTCACCTCACCCGGTTTCAACAGCTCCTGAAGATGGTACGAGAATATCCAGGTTTCAACAGCTCACCTGGTTTCAACAGCTCCTGAAGATGGTACTCAAATACCCAGGTTTCAACAGCTCCTGGAGACGGTACTAGAATACCCAGGACAGCGTGATACCAGTGAGACAAACGCTCTGGGAAGGAGCACGGACGCGTAGCGGGAAAGCCAGCAGCCGATGTCCCCGTGGCGCTGGGATTGGGAAGGCGCGGGCACCCGGGGAGCAGCAGCGGCCCTGGAGAAGGAGTGCCCTGCTGGAGGGGGCCGTGCAGAGGGAGAGCAGCTGTGGCTGCTGGCACATCCAGCCGCCCAGAGCTGCCCACCCTCGCAGATGAGGCTGGCACCAGACCGCAGGAGCGAGGCCGCGGTGATGCTAACGAGGCTGAATCCATCTGCATATATTACAGAGCAACACCACGGCGCTTGCATAATCACAGAGCTGGAAAGTAGGTCCAGGGGAACACCTTGACTTCCCCAGGAAATGAGGAGGCAGCTGCGAGTGGTTTTTTGGCAGAAAAGTGCTTCTGCTTTTGAGAACAGTCAGCCCGGCGTTATTCGCTCTCCTCGTGGTCTGGGCTCGCTCGGCATTGCCCCACCACAAGGTTTAGTGGTCTGTGTTATGGACCTGGAAGGAAACTCCTGCCTAAAAAATTTAAGTGACAACACCAACGCTGTAATTGTATTATGGAAAGCCTGCTTTGAAGGAGTAGAGAAAAATGTGGAGCATTTATTTTGTAAATGGGAAATTCTCTCTCTCTCCCCCCGATGTGAAAGGAGATCGCCGGTCAAGAAGAGTCTTATAGATTTAAAATATATTTCTTAAGAAAATATGAATACTCTCTGGAGACATTTGGCCAGTAGTTTGAGTGACAATGTTGAAGTTGCAGAAAGCTTAAACGACAAAGAAAATGGAGAAAAATGAAAAAGAAGGAAAAAGAAAAAAAGGGGAAAAAAATTAAAAAGAAAACAGAAGCAGAAAGAGACAAGGAAATCTGTCAGCCCTTTTCTACAACGAAGAATAAACCGATAATCAGGACTTGCTGATAAGCTGTAAACTTCTGTATTCTGCACATCCTTAGGCAACCACGCTTGTCCTCCACGAGGATTGCTTCAGCAGATCCTGCCGTTTGGAGAGGGAGAGCAGGACGTTTCGGCGAGCCCCAGAACTGCAAGCTCAGTCTTGAACTTGGTGAAGTGCGTGATGTGAAGTGATGCCTTTGGAGAAAGTACCCTGTAACGCAAGAAGGCAAATCGCTGGTTTGGAATTGATACGTTCCTTGTACTCGATATGCTCGTTTGTATGCAAGAAATTCATCTGATCCCAAATTCAGGAGTTTAACCAAACAGGCAGATAATTATGTGGTCACCAAGTGAAGAAATGAGGAAAAAAATCCAGTCAAGATCCCTGTTGCAGAAAACAAGTCTATAAATTAGGGAACAAGTGACAAATCCTGGAGAGGGAAGGAATATCCTAAATAAAGTCCTATTCCAGGCATGCAGCTTGTGTGACATTAAGGCTGTGCTTGTACAAGGAAAAGTGAGGAAATTGGAACTGGGGAGAGAAGAGTCAGCATTAATGCTGAACCTTGCCCTGCTAATTTCTAAAATGAATTTATTTTTATTTTTCCACGCTCACAACGCATATGCCAATGTAAATCACAGAGCATTTTTAACACAAACCATATTAAGGCATTGGAATATAGAGAGCTTAGATTTTATTTGGTTTTCAGCTCTGACTGAACAAAAACCAAGTACAGCTCCCTCCTGTCTCACACACATTTGTTAGGTTGGTGTGTTTTGTTTTTTAGTGTGAATTCCTTTTTATTTTAGGTCTTAATTACTAGTTTTATAGTTAATATATTTGTATTTGTAGTCAATATATAGTTTAATTTATAGCTATAAAATGTGCTAAATTTTTAAAAGGAGATATAAAATAATTGCCAAAAAATTCCAAGGTCACATATCTCTTCTTTGGGCTTTTAAATAATATATGTTGGCTAATTTTGAGGCTAATTTTCAAACTCTCAGGAAGAATTTTAAAGTATTTCAGCTAAGCAGGAACCTCAGGGTCAGGGACAGTCCACAGGATTTGGATCTAAAAGGACTTAGGTCATATTGCTTTCTTTTTTTTTCTCTTTTTTCTCTTTTCCCTTTTCTCTTTCCTCTTTTCTCTTTTTTTCTTTTTTTTTTTTGGTAAGATGTTGATTGTGTTAATTTTTTATAGATAACTCAAAATTGACTAAATATTACCTTAAAAATATAAACACGTCTTACAAATTAGCACTTCACAGTGTTTGATCCACAAAAACCACCCAGGATCCTGCTCAAAACTGAGGAAACATATTTTCTATGAGTACTAATTATTAATAGTGAGTATAAAGAGGCTGTGCATGTAATATATAAAATAATAAGTACAGAAAGTATAGAAAGAATTTATACTTGAGAGAATTGACTGGATCAAAAGTCATTATTTTGAGATAATCTGGTTTTATAAAAGCTGTAAATATGAGTACAAACATTATCTTTTTCAAACATAGATAATTTTAATTTCCATCATTTTGCTTCTCTAAAACCCATCAGATTTTTGGCAAAGTTGATCTTTTGAAAGGTTCATGATTGGTCTTTTTGAAAATATATTAGGCATACATGTAACTGATTTTTTTTTTTCATTTTTACCTTTTTTTTTTGCTCTAAAACTGAAAGAATGAGAATTTCACGCACTGAAAGAAGCAGAATTGCCCACCAAGTCTCATGGTCACATCTCTAAAACCTGTGGGAAATCTAATGATCAGAAATGTAACCAAAGAGATGAGGACTTGGAGTGTCACTTTCTTCACGTAAATTCGTCTTAAGCACGAGAGAGATGCAGTGTGACTCAGATCATTAAATGGGAATGTTTGGAATAGTCCACAAAGTGCATTTCACTCAGGTTATTATTTTTTTTTTTCCTAAATACGGAGGATGCATTAAGATAATTGCAATAGAGTAATTAGACTTTCTCCTAAAAATGACTTGTCTACAAGTGGTTTAATAGATTAAGGATTTTAAAGGGGTTGGAGGGAACCAGTTACAGTAATCAGAGAAGAAAAAGTGCTGAAGGTGTCATGAAGGCTCATAATTAAACTGAAGCTTACAGCTCAATTAAACTTGAGCATCATTATGCATAAAACATCAGTGGGCATCAAGAGTCCAATAAAAAGGGATGGGATCCCTGTGAAACAGCTAAAAGGTAAGACAGGATATGGATTAGTCCGAGACTTCCAGATAAAATCAAGCAAAACTGTGAATAAAATTGGAGTTGAAGCTTTCATGTTCTTCTTTCACCTAAGAGCCTTGTGTTAATTTTTCTCAAACCTGCAGCAGTCAAATAATTAAAATATTGTGGAATTCCTATCAGTGTAACAATGTTAGGAACAGCACATCAGTCAAAATTGGCGTGCCATAAACTCTATGAGATGTTACAGGCAAAAGAAATTTGTTGCAGAAAGAAAATATCATAAGAAAAAATTTTTCACAGGAAAGCAGATTTCGATGCTTTTCTCTGAAAAATATCATTGCAGTTTAAACTAAAAAATTTAAAATGCATTGATTGTGCAATCTGTGTTCCTCTAATGGGAAATTTAAGGTGGTGAGTGCTGGGAGAAGTTCTGTGGGAATAAGAGGTTGCAGAGTATCACAGAAAGAATGAAGAGATCCTGTCACGAAAGGTTTTACACAGATCCTGTAAGATTCACAGTTATTAATAAACTATTATATTTAGGTGCTCTTGCCCTTTTTATCTGCAGCTCTGTATGATTTAATATTCTTTTTTCCTCCGTGCTGCCCCCATGATTGGTACCTGCAGGAAACCTCCAAGCTCCCCTTGCAGAAATATGATATTAGGAAGAAAATGCCATTATCTGACACAGAGGAAAAAGGAAAATCTCTGAGCGGGTTGGAAGTCCAAGTGCCAGCACATTTCAGATCCAAGCTCTTCCCTTACAAATACAATAATTGTGAAACTCCCGTTGTCTTCCTAGGGAGAGCTTTGTAGATTTTATTGGAGATTATTTGTGCAAAGGCTTTCAGTCAGGAGTTAATTATTACTTAATGCCAGTTTTAAAGAGCTTTTGTCTGGAAGAGTTTCCAGGTACCAGACGGAGCATGCGAGGTAAAGTGAGTGACACTAAAACCTGCAGGAGACCTGCCGTGGCTCAGGTTTGGATCCGAATGTGGCTCTCCTGCATCCTGGCTGAACAGCCCTACTTCTGGAAAGTTCCTTGGGGGATTCTCTCTTCAGGAGCAGAGAGGGAGGTGAGTTCAGTTGGTAGCTCATAATTCCAAGCAGTATCCAGTCAGGGGGGTGGGATCTCACAGAATCCCAGATCTGGGCCTTTGTTTGAACGTGTCTTAATTAGTGACTGTGTCTGTGACCATGTCTCCATTTTATTTGTGCTTTCAGTGAAATGAAGATGCTCCAGTGCTAATTGAGAAGGGTCTATCAGGCCATGCAGAAATTCCCTCCTAATTCAGAGCTCCAGCGTGGGTTAAGTGGGCACTGATGGCTCTGCAGTGTGTGCCCACATCCCTGCTCTGCGGTAAATATGAATTTAGCTTAACTCACAAAGAGTGCAGGATAAACCAATTTAAATTTGTCCTGCCTGGTTAGTTCCTGTGAGGCAAATTGGTGCTCTTTGATAGTATTTAGATTTTATTGTGAAATCAACAGTTGAGTGTATGTTGTGCATTAGCCCAAACAGCATGTTTGTTCCTGCTCAGGACCTTAAGCATTATTTTTGTTATTATATTTGTTAGAGCATTGTTATATTACACTAAATAACATTAGCTAAAATTATAATTACGATCATTATGTTCTGATTGTATTAGCTGCTATATTGTGATAATATGATCACAATATTACAGCATTATCAGTGATGGTGGTGGTGATAAACAGGCAATTCCGTAAATTCTCTGTACAGCTGAAGCCAGGGTAGCAGCATGATGGGATAAAGGCTTCAATGTTTGCCCTGACATCAGCTGAAAGGGTGAAGACCTAAAATTTGCGGCTCAAAGCCAACCCTTAGAAATTCAGATGCACAAGGAAACACACCTGAACTTCCTGAAGGAAGGGCTTTTCTGTTAGAAAACAAAGGCTGAGGTGCCCAGAGCATCACCCCAAGGCCATACATTGGTGTTAAATTCACTCACCACTTTGTTTAGGTCGATGTGTACCTTTTGTTTTGTGTTTTTTCGAGTTCTTGTAAAGGAAAGAGAAAACCCCAAGAGAAAATACTGTTGCTAAAAGCTGCAGAGGGACACAAATTCCAACCATGCCTTGTCCTTAGTGTCTTGATACAAACCCCCACGTTTAAAAAAACAGTTTTAAGTGCCCACACAGACAAATCTTTTCAACTTGGCATGTTTTACGTGAGCCCTCTATTTCTAAATTTAAAAATAGGCAGGATATTAAATATATGAAAGAATTTAAAGGGTTTATTAAGCCAACAAAACAGGTGAATTTGTGAATCCCATCATGTGTCCCTTCCTAGGTTGTTCAGTGTGATAACAAATGTTTGGACCATAATATTTCACTGGCCCAAGTGAATGAGCAAAGAATGAGCAGAACAATATTTCATCTTGAGGCTTTTTTTACTCTTTCCCAGAAGATGCTGTTAGCAGCGTGCAAAAAAATTGTATTATACCAAAATTGTATAAAAATAAATTCCCTCCACCCAAGCCAGTAGGTATTGTTTTACAGCTGGGAGACAGAAAACATATTGGTTGAAAACATTACAATATTTAAAAACCACATGGAGTTGTAAAAATTGGAATGAGTCCTCTAAATCTTCTATAAAATGGTTAATCAGTTGATCCTTAACAACTGCTATGTACAGTACAGAGAGCTTATAATTCACAAATGCAGGTTCAAGCAGTGTTCCCCAAGGATGGGGAGAACAGATTGAAACACTGAAAAGAAAGGGGAAAGAGACAGAAGGAAAAAAAATAATTAAATAAAAATGTCAAATTTTTCATTGGCTTTTTTTTTTTAAATTTTGTGTTTTCCCAACTATTGTGCTCTGTCTCTTAGCCCCGAAAAAAATTGTATTCTCTCACTCTCGATGCAAACAATCAGTTCAATATATTTTTGAATACTAATTATTAAACTTACTTGCTACTTTTTTCATCTCTTCGAAGAAATCAGCTGTATTTTGCAAAATTTAAAGCCAAAGGCTTGCTCGTAGTACAAGAAAGCGAAGATACATATTTATTTTTTTTTCTTTTTAATGACAGCCTAACAATAGTCCCACAACTCACCAGTGCATTCAAAAAATTTCATGCTGTCATCATAAAAATCTGACTGTAGCAGAATCTGTCTGGCACTAGACAGAGCCCTAATGACCCTAAACTCACACACGATCCCTGGTGATCAGAAGAAGAAAAATACGGTAAAAATAGAGAAATATGTAAACTGCTTAAGTGACAGAAAAATATCCTCTGGAGAATGTCATTCATTTTTTTTCCCTGTCTTTCACAACTGTCAGAGGTACCAGGTCTCTGAACTTGTCTTTTGTGTTGTTTAACAGGAAGCATTGGAGAATTTTCCAGTCACTTGGAAAGTGAAATTAGTGATGAAGTGGGGTCGTTCCCCCATTCCTACAGTTCCAGCAGCACATTGCCACTATTTAAACAGGAAGCCCAGCATAACCCTCTCCACTTTTCCAAATGTAGGGAGTGTCGAATTTCCCTCACCACTCTTCTGTTTCCAAGGGCTCATTTAACGAGAAATTGTTACAACGCAAACCAAAACAAGGTTTAACTTGGACATAGAAATCATGGAATAACACATGCACTTAAAATAATTTAAGTGTTTTGTATGTGCTTCCCCCCTTTTTTTTCCTGTTATACAAAATAGCTTGATTTTAATTGATTTATTTCTAACGTTGCTATAAATTAGGCAAGGAGGAATTTATAGGATTCTTTGAAAGTTCAAAAGCATTCCAGAGAAATTATGCTAAAGAAACAAAGAATTTCATCGAGTTTGATATATTTTTGCCATATTGTGTGACATTTGATGTTTTTACCTCCAACTTTTGAAATCAGCCTGATAGTAGAGGCTTCCTTCTGTCTCCCTCAACTGTAGAGGTAAGACTGAAAATATGAATTGTAAATGCCCTGACCCGAAAAGAAATGAGAAATATCAATGTAGTGTTGCTTTGAATAAATCACAGGCACTTTAAAGCCATTTAGTGTTTAATTCGTTGTGGTTTTTAATGTTAGCAGTAAGCAGGAGCCTTTCTGTGCTCTGTTGTGTTTAGCTCAGCCACTGCAATGTGTTTTACACATTTTCGTGAACCCAACGATTTCCCTGTGATTGGGTCTCGCTCTGTTTTTGGGTTGAGCCCTGAGTACCATGAACGGGATTTTTTATTCAGATCTTCCTCTTTGTCTCATGGGAATCCTTGAGGAAACATTTGGCTTTTGTAGAGCTCTTTTGAGGTGGACAAAGTCAAACTTCCTTACAAATGGCATAGGCTGAACAAAACCAGAATCCTGGAATGATTTGGTTGGGAGGGAACTTGAAACTCATCCAGTTCCATCTCCTGCCTTGGTTGCTCCAAGCTCTATCCAACCTGGCCTTGGACACTTCCAGGGATCCAGGGGCACCCACAGCTTCTCTGGGAAACTTCTACCAGGGCCTCACCACCCTGATAGGGAAGAATTTCTTCCCAATATCCAATCTAAACTTATTCTGTTCCAGTTTAGTATGTAATTTTCTATTACTAGAAGCGTACAAAAAAGAAAAACCCATAGGACCAAAGATCTGTGTCATAGTTCAGACATGCAAAGATCCTGCATTTGGAAGGGAGGGGGAAAACCCCTCTTATCTGAAGGTTCTGTCCTTTAAAGCTTGGAAATGGCAATGTTGGGGATTTTTCCTCTGTGTGAGCAGCAGCTGGACAAGAGCCTGTCATTTTAGTTGCTGATTCATCAGAGGTTTTGCTATCTTAGTCTCCTGTCAGAGAAGGTGAAAGTGGGCAAATTGTTGGCGCAATACAGTCCTAAGTAATATTTCAGCCTGGAAGGTGTGTTCCCAACAAAAAGTGATGTCTTCCCATATAAATGGATATCTCAGCATACCAGGAGCATGGAGAATGAGAAATTCTGATATATAAAAGCCTAATTAAAGTTGTTGGAAATCCCTGGAAGTGTCCAAGGCCAGGTTGGATGGGACTTGGAGCAACCTGCTTGAGAGGAAGGTGTCCCTGCCCATGGCAGGAATGAGGTGGGCTTTAGGTTCCTTTCCAAACCAAACCACTCTGGGATTCTGTGAAATGCTGCACTCCTGCTTGTGCTGAGGCTCACGTCAGCATCGGTGATCCCACTCCCTCCTGCTCCAATTGTGCACATCCTCATGTTTAGTTGGAAGTTTATAGGCTTTTGTCCGCAGCCCTGTAGTATTTAATGCCTTGCAAATCTTAACAGATCAAACTTCCCAACATCCTGAGAGGCACTGTCAGGAAAGCCTCATCTAAATACTTTAATCTCTTTTCTTGCAGTGGAACTTTCACTTCCCTTGCACACATCCTTTATGTTTGTTGAACTTGTATTTATGGGTCTAAGTTTTCTTAAACCCAAACAAAACAGTAATTTATCTACTTTATTTCTTTCAAAATGGTGTTCTTAAAGTACATCTTGCAGATAGATTATCTGTCCCTCACAGCAAAGCCTCACAATGGGAGTCTAATAATTGCTCTTTTTCTAATTTCACTAAATGAGTTATAATTATTTTACGTCTGTTTTATGGCTACGGAATAGTATTAACCTAAGCTCTAATTATAATATAGCTTTCAAAGAAATGTATGGACACTAAATTGATGGACTGCCAGCTCATGTAGGAACATCACATAAAGCAGATATACAGCTGATGGTTTAAGGCATAGCATGTTAAAATTCAGGGGCACAACTTGTTCGTGAATAAGTAACAGGGTGTAAATTCATTGACTATTTTTTTTTTTAGTGGATCAAAGAGAGAAGGGCACGATTAATAATTTTCAAAATGCAAGTACAGTTGAAGTTGGATGTGACTTGCACCAATAGGATTGGGAGACTCAAGCAGGGCCTGGAAGTCAGATTAGTCAACACTGGAATGGTAATGATGATTATTTTGCCTCTTTTCTACTGATTTGCCCTGTCCTGGACCATTGCGAATATTACTGCCACAGATCAATCCCTTGTGTTTCATGGATAAAGTGTTTCTTGACCAAATATCTTGCTATTCCCTTATTGCCAGAGGCGGTTAAAGGTTAAAATATTAAGAATCATAGTTTTTAACAGCTCTGTTTGCTTTACAGAGCCTCTACCTACCTGTGCCAATGTGACATCGGGCTGAAGAGCTGCAGCCATGGAGCCTCATCCTGTGCATTCCCAGAGGATGAATCTCCTCCCAGCAGAGCTTCCTGCAGCCCCCAGCTTCCCCCACACACTCAGCTGCCTCCCCCATCCAAAAGGGGACTCATGGCTCGCTCATATCAAAGGAAAGAATCAGATATATTTGGGCATTTATCAGCTTTTCACTGGGCAGTTCAGCAAAGAGGGGTTAGTTGGGCCTAAATCCTTGGAACCGACCTTCAGTGTGGTTTTGCCTTTAGTATGGGAGGATTCATTGGACAGCACTGACTTTTTGCTGGTCATCCGGCACATCTGCCGGAGTCACCGTCCCTGAAAATGTCCAAAACACGAGTAGATGGGGGATTTTTGGTTTAGTGCAAGTGGTGATGATCAACTGAAGGTTGGACTTGGTGGTCCTGAAGGTCTTTTCCAACCTTGGTGAGTCTCTGGTTCCATCTTAACACAGCCAACAGAAGGATGCCTGGCCACCCTCCAGCCCCCAAAACCAGGCGTACCGGAAATAATTGACAATTTCCTCCCTGCAAAGGTGATCCTTCTCCTTCAGGGTCCCTGACTATATCTGACACCCGTTCATCCCAGATTGAGATTTTAGAAGTCGGGTGAAAACTTGGAGTTGGAAAGTGCCGTTTGAATGAGCTTCAGACTAAACAAATTAGATGTGTAAAACACACCTGGCTCTTATCTCCCTCACAGCTAAACCTTGGACTATGAGAACTAAATAAAACCTACGAGCCATTTCCTGGCCACTATGGGAGATTTCCCCTGAAGTTTATTTTTTAAGCCTCAGTGTCTGTTTCTTAATTACTTAAAGGTCCATGGATTTGTTCTGTTGTATGAAATTTGATATAAATTGTTTACCAGACTTTGGGAGGTGAGGAGATTATGCACTTTCTTATTTTTAATATTTCTCTCTCCTATCTGCTGTGACCAGACAGAAATTTCAAGCAACAGTTCTTGGAAAACATATGGCCACCAGCCTGGGAATTTTGTAAGGTAAGGGGCCGTCCGTGATGCCAGGATGTCTGGCTGCTGCTTCTGCTGAGCAGCTCTGCATCCTTTATATTTTGAAATTATTCTATTGTAACCATTTTCCATTCAATTTAGTTTGGCAATATATCCTTGTTTCTAAAGGTGTCTACACTTATTTGACTACAGAAAATATTTACTTTTCTAAAGGGCAGCTTAACCTTTGTTTAAATTTGAGGTGAGCGAAAGGGCGCTGTAATTATCTGCTGTATTATTTGTGTCACATCTGAGTTACTATGAAGGCTCAACATGCATTGCCCTTTATTAGGAAAGTGCTTAACAAAACCCAATATAACCACGGGTTTTGCATCCAGCAAATATTTTATTGAACCAAAGGCTTGTCCAAGAAACTTGGACTCTGAGAACATTCAAGTGGCAGAAAGCTGTCCCAGGGGACGGGATAGGGATGGATGGTTTGTTATGGCAGCTGTAGCCACTTTATTTTAAATATCTTGCAGTCAGGTAGAGGGGAAATGTGAGTTCAGTGTTTCCTGATACAGAGCTTCAGAGTGGAAAAACTCCAGTAGTGATGGAGGCTTTATAGCTAAGGTGGATTCACAGGTATGTCCCACTGCTTTCCCATAATATTCCCAAAATATAACTTCCCCATAACTCTCTCGAGAGGTAAGGAAGAAGAATATTCAATATGGTTGTAAGTAATAACTAAAAGTAACACAGGATGTTTCAGTCACACTTCCAGGCAGGAGCAGTTATTTTTCCTGCAGAATGGCAGTTTAGGGCTGCAGGAGGGAGCTCCACCCTTGTGGGCAGCAGGGATGGCTGTGGGACTCCTCCTCACTCAGGGGAAATGTAATTCCCAGAGGGAAAGCTCAGATCACCCTCTAGTTTTGTTGCTATTGATTTGTTGCAGTGTTTCTGGTCTAATTGCTATTTCATAGAATCATCACAGAATCCCAGAATGATTTGGGTTGGAAGGGACCTTAAAGCCCATCCAGTCCCTCTTCTTTTTATGAGCTGTTATATTCCATGAATAAAGTTGCTGCCTCGACCTTGGTGGGAAGTTGTGATCCAGTGAATAATGAAATGTTAATCTCATTTGAGACAAAGACATCAATGCCTTTGCCACAGAAACTGTCTTTTGAGCAGAGCAAACAAACATTTAAGTACCCTTAGTCTCCAGTGTTAAGGACTGAAAAAGTTTCACCTGATAGTGCTGTCCCTGAGGAAAAATGAGCATCAAAGAGATCTTCAGGAGCCACAACCCCACTGGGAATTCGTATGGATTCACAAGTAGTGTAGGAATCAGCAGTCAATAATACAAGTTACATTGTGATAATGTAAAAAGGAAATTCTTTAAATGGATGGAAGATATTACCAAAGAAAGAATCACATCCCTTTTCCAGGTAGGAGCCTTGTTTGTGTCAGTAACTGATCCTGCTCTCCTACAGAGATTCATGAGGATACAGTTGGGATTATTTCAGAAAAGAAACTGGAATCTGGTCAAGGCAGGCAGGTGACTGCTTGGTTAGCTGGGAATGTACCATCCAATCTTGGATGACAGACGAGCTGCCCCTCCCAACAAAAATCCGTGTCCCCAGCAGGAGCCCAGCTGCTCCTGTAGTAGAGATGGTCTGAAGAGCAGAGTGTACGTAGAGATCCAGCTCTAATTTAAAGTCAAGGAACTTTGTGTGAATCTGTTGCTTGGAAAATATCCCAGGAGCAGCTTATTGTGATGGACCCTGTGTAAATAATCAGCACCACCCAGGCTACTCCCAAGATAAAGCACCATGGCCGGGAAGGGTTATTGCTTCATCCCATCACTCAGCTGCTTTTATATCTTCATGGCAAACTAGCAAATATATGGATCTGGAGGAGCTTGATCCGTGGCATGCTCAGAGCAGGGTTTTTGTGTTTGTGTATATTTATGGTCACTTGCTAAAGGAGCAGTGACCTCTTGATAGATTAATATAAAGTACTTCAGATACAGTGGCACAAGGAAAATGACTTTGACAGTGAATCCACTTGTTAGTGCTGGAGTTGCCGTGCAAGTACAGGAAATGAGAGGCCTTCAGCTTAGAAATCTGTCCTAAAAATCAGCCTGGCTGCCAATGTCCACCACTACACTGAGCCAAATACAGTTTTATATTGAGTCAGCCCTCTCTTCACAGTAAATAGAGTTCCTTTGTCTTTCACTCAACAAGTTCCTTTTCACGACATCCATTTATAAACATCAAAGAGAAGACAGAGGTGGTGGGAGACAACGAGGACTGGATTGCACAGACCCCTAAGGGTCAGGTGAGAGGATTGCTCCGTGGAAAACTGATGTGAGCAAAGGGAAGCTGAGGGACACCTCTGCGACCTCGCAGCGGGGGCCAAGGCTTGGTTGGTGAAGGTGCCCCGCGGGGAAGCTGTGCCGGTGGAGCACCAGGGCTTTGTTGTTCCACAGATAACGTGATGGGCTCAGCTGGAAACGATGCCATTTCTTCCCCTTGCTGAGGATAAAGTCAGGGTTCTAAAAACACCAAAGGCTTTGAGAACATTTTCCAAAGAACTGCCTGAGACAGAAGTCTCGGACTGGAGCCGTCTTGTAAAAATCCTGGGGAGTATTGTTAACCCTCAGAGCGCGTTTGGGGATGTGTCAGTCTTCCAGGGATACTGCTCCTGCCAGGAAATCATAATTTATTGAGGTCAGCGGGTTAATGGGCTGGACTATGTGCTACCAATTGGTAGACATAAAATATATTTAGTCCTGTGACAAACCTAAAAGGTTTTCAATAGAGGGAGGCTCACAATAAAATGTATGATGAGTCGTTCTATTATTTTTCTCTGAGAGCATTTTTTCTTTCAAAGATAAAGGAAAAAGAGAGAAAGCTGATGTTTAAAATAAAATTAAAAAAAAAAAAGCTCAGTAGCTGTTATGTTGCAGATGTGCATTTTATAGTTTAATATTTTTTGCGTGAAAAAGCAGTTGGGATTCTAAGCAGACATGATGTAGAGCAATTTAAAATTAATAGAGCACTTCAAATTTTTAGGAGCACTTTAAGTTAGAAGTGATCTTGGTTTTGGGCAGGCTCGGTGTAGAAAGATGTAAAATTATGCAGCGGTTCCAGATATACGAGAACATATTGGCATAAAGGCAAACACTAATTCAGCAGATTAGGACAAAACAGATTATTTAAAATTCAGCAAAACAAAAATCCAAGCAACAAAATTTGTGTTACTCTGTTCTTTCAGTATAATTACTCAGCTTCCATTGTTCTGTTACTTTAAATATCCAGTGCGAGATGGAATGAAGAATCTCAGATAAGAATATTGAGAATGAATATTAGTGAAAAATGCAGAATTTCTGCTCTTGCCTTCATGTCCTCCTGTGGCTGAGCATCCCTCCCGGGGGATGCAGATTGTGGATCAGCAGTGGAGGTATCCGCCTGCCTTTCCTAGGTGGAAGAGCCAAGGAGGCGAGCTTGTTATTCACTCTCTCAAAGGCCACAGGGGCAAGACTGGGCTAATAAATTCTCTTTTAAAGTAAGTGAATGCTCCTGCTGCCTCGTGCCTTCCCCTTAGCCTCCCACTACCTTTTCTGGATGCTGCACAGATCTCCGAATTCTTTTCCTCAGCACAGATGTTTTCTGTACTGGGTCAAGTGGGACTGAGCTTTTGGTTTGATGTTTGCTGTGTGNTGCTGCACAGATCTCCGAATTCTTCTCCTCATCACAGGTCAAGTGGGACTGTGCTTTTGGTTTGCTGTGTGGGTGTTTGTTTGTTTTGAAATTATTATTGCACCATCAGCAGCATCCATTCAGTTGTAAATAAATGGAAAAAATGGAGATTTGGATGTCAAAAAATGTGGAGAGGTGGAGCTCAGGGGCCATGGGCTAGTGGTGGGTTTGGCTGTGCTAAGAGTTGGACTCGGTGACCTTAGAGGGTTTTTCCAAACTTAGTGGTTCTGTGATTCCATGATTCCGTACAGGATTGCTCAGTTTGCCAGTGTGTGCTGTGATTTGTGTGAAACTTCCCTGGAGCAGCCTGTGTTGTGGCAGGGAGGAGAAGAGGATTCTCTGGAGCTGGAGGATGGCTGGCGGGGGGAGCAGGGCAGGGATGCCCACATGGGCAAAAAGGAGGGTCTCCCTGGGCTGATGAAGCTTCTAACACCAGATCAAACTTTTGCTTTAAAGCACACCCACACAGCACTTGGTTAAACTGGGCCTGAATTGCCATTTAAATTAATCCCCTTGTCTGTCCAGATCAGTTTCTGCAGTACCAGTGTCCATTATGGTCCTCCCAAAACACAGCAGCATCTGTCACCTGTCAGACGCTTGGGGCTGGAGCTGCAGATCAGATGTAAAGGCACTGAGAGAACCCCTCAGACAGGTGGGTGCAGGCTGGGAGAGAGAAACTCTGACTCTGCTCTGCCTGCTGAAAGAAATAAGGGTATGAATTTGCAAAAATGCCACAGTTTTGCAAAAAGTGGGTGCTCTGTTTAACAGGGCCATCTTTTCCCCTAATCCTTTCTCTACCATGTAACAAACCTAAAAGCATGACCCTACTTTATGGTGCACTCATACAAAACAAATTATATTATTAATATCCATAGCTATAAGGGTTTAATGGCTTTGAAGCACTCTGACACCGACTGGAGCACACAGTATACACCTGGCTACACAGACTTTAGGAACTTTAAGCTTTTTATTGCATCAGAGACATCAAGTGGCTTTGACTACTGCATCCCAAATAAGTTTATTCCTGCAGAATTCCTGTGAGTGATTTAGTGTGTAACTAGATATTTCGTCACTCCCAAGAAATTAAAGATAATATATTACGTGTCTCTTCCATGCCTGCTTCGTTATCCTTTTGTATTGATTTGCATTCTTTGCCATTTTGACATTCACTTTTTTCTATTATTAAATGATGTGTTTTTGTGATAACGCCTGGATGTTCGTATCCCATTGGATAGGGCTTGTTGCAAACGTGATAATGAAAAATGTGATCCCTCCCTCCAAGCCCTGTTCCCTCTGCATTTATTAGAGTCGCATACATTAAAATGTTGTAGATTTTTTCAGTGTCTGTCTGTACATACAGACACTTGTGTCTACATCAGAGGAAAAAATCCTCTGTATTTTAATAGTTGTGCCAGCCAGCAGTGTGTTATACAAATAACATAAACCATGTAAAATTTAATAGAGAATATATATATTTCTTTTAATCTATCCCCTATATTTCTATATATGTGGTATGATTTTATGAGCAAACTTTGGTGGATAATTGGAAAAAAAAATCTGTATGAAATGGCGAAGAAATTCTCCCAAAGTGTTTTGTTTCATACATACAATATGAAGATATAATTTTGCATGTGCACACGTTGGTTTTTTAATTTATAATAAAATGTACAAAAAGATTTTCAAAGCAAATGGTTTCAAATCAAAGACTTGGGTTTATAGCTAAAGCAAAGGAAGAAAGCAGAGATTCTCTGCTTCCACATAACTGGGAAGTGTTTTATTATCCAAAGTCACACAAAATTATGTTCTCCATCACAGACCTTGAAATGCCTGACTTTTTCCCCTTTCCTACTCTCCAAAATGAATTGGTAAAAGTTTTGTGGAAAACCTTAAAGCAAAGTCAAGGAAACCAAGGAAAACCTTAAACCAAGGTCAGTCTTCATGTGTGATGTAGACAGCGGTCGCTCTGACAGGGGGTAACGGGTGATCTGAAGGGGTTTAAAAAATAAATAATTATTGCAGGTGTCCCCTGCCTTCTGACACGAATCCCATTGTAAAAGGCAAGTCATTTAACAGTGGTGGTTTGTAGGACTGGAGTATTCCTGCGTGAGCGGGGGGGAAATAATCCGATGGCGAGGACGGGCTTCTCCTCTTTGCGCGATAACGCTCGCGCCGGCCCTGGGCCCGGCCCAAGGTGCGCGGGAGTCAGGATTAACTGACAGCAGCAAGGGCTGATTTACACAAACCACAGGAGGAGTTCCTGAGCGCAGCCCCGATAACAAAAATATTATCGCCGCTGTTTACAGTGAAGCCGGTCAGTTTATTTCTCAGAGTGCTTCATTATGTATAAGAGATGCCAGTGATAGGCCCGCAGTCAAAATAAACAGGCTGAAAGTGTTCCACATACACAGTTTGGAGAGAACGGTTACTTTGCTATTTATTTAATAATTGACCATAAATGGAGTCAAAGTGCAAAGGGAAAAAAAAAAAACCCAACCCTAAAAAAAGCAGCACACTAAGGGCTTTTTGAAAGATTGATAAATAATGTGGAATCTCAATTAGGCTTTAGAAGGAATGCAGATATTAAAAATTTGGTCAAGAATCTAATTAGCTGGAGGTAATTAAACAGTCTCACACGGGGTCATTAATCTTTTCCACAGACCTTTGATGTTTTGCACACTGTCTTCTAGTCATTAATAAAATTCATAACACTCCTCTTTGTGGTGTTTTATCATCGTGTTTTTCTCTGTAAGAGCATAGAGCAAGTGTCATTGTATCACAAGGGCCTTACTTTAGTTAATTTCTTTTTTTCTGCTTGTTAGACTTAACTCTTTCTTGAACCAAGCGTTGCCAATTCATGCCAGAAGTTTTAAGACAGGTTTTAAATCCTTGTTTTGCTGTTCCCAACAGCTTTCAGAATCTTTACACTGAGAAATAAACCATTCTGATGCATCTGGTCAATTAATAAAGTTTTTTTTCAAATCTAGCTCATCTGTCCAGTGCTTAATTTTGCAACCTGGTTCATTTATTATTCACAGGAATGATAGAAAAAGTATTATATTTTGCTTTCTTCCTTTACCTTCCATTTCTCTTGATGGCAAGTCCCTTGGAGACATAACCTGTAGCATGTGGTTAATTTTAGTGGCGTAACCAGAGAGCTCTTGAGGATGGGGCTGTGATAGAAGTGAGGAATAATTATGAAAAAAAAAACCCTAAGTAAAATGGAAATTTGTTGAACGTGACTGATTTTATGTACAGTCTCAGTACAGTACTTCAATAATGCATTATCCTGGCATATTTCAAAGACAAACTGTGCTCAAGAATAGCTGAATTTAAAAGGCAAGAAAGCTACAAAGGGCGCCTTTGGAAGACAGAGAGATATGATTTCTATTACAAATATTAATATCCGTACGTATGTAGCCCGTGTGTGTTGTGTATTTATGGCTGTTTGTTTTACAAGACCCACATTTATGAGCTGGTACGTGGAGTTGTGTGAGTAAGTATAAATAAAGGGAGATATAAAGGGTTTGTTGATGAAATGTTTGTGTCTGGACAGAGACATTTCACATTTTAGGCGAATTTATTTCTGAAACAGGCAAATCCATTGTTTCATGTAATTATTTGTGGGGTTTGTGTTTTGGTCAGAGCTGTTTCAGGGATTTGTTTGTGGAAAGAAGGTGTTGAGTCATTAGAGGGTGTAGGTGCTGAGCTAATACTTCAGGTAAAAGAGCAGAGTTTGCAATATCTGTTTAAAAATGTGCACCTTCCCTTCCTTTAGAACAGGAGAAGAGGTGCACAACACTCCTTAAATGTTGTTGTAAATGGCAACAATTGCAGCCGTTGGTGGGGATCATTTTGGTGCTTTTATGACTGATGTGAACAGCAGATTTGTGCCTAAAAAATGGGTGATCTTATAGGCAGTTCTAAAAAGAAATCCCACTTGATACCACTTCAGGAGTAAGAGGAATTAATGAGAGACAGGAATGAAAACCTCTGGGAGTTTACAGTCATCCAGAGCAATCATATTCTGAACTTGTGAGTGTTGTTTTGTTCATCTTCTCTGTCCTGCCCTTGCATATTTGTTTGATAACTCCGTCACTACTTGTAGCTGCTGCTTTTTGCAGCATCTTCTGTTAAGTTCACATCCAAAATGCAGCAGAAGCCTGAACAGACCAGAGAAAAAAAAATAATAAAAAAAAATGTACAGCTATGAGGCTTTGGGTAAAAAATACAGTTTCTTTCTCAATTGAATTTTAAATATAAAATGTTATGTGTCATTTTTTCAGAGGAAGGAAGCGATTGCAGTTATTTTATTTCCACATTACTGAGCAAAAATGTTTCCCTCTAAAAATACCAACCCAACAGCAGAATATTTTGCAGAGCGATCCACTTAAAAGTGAGTGGGAGACGGCCAGCAAGGATTGTTCT
Organism: Callaeas wilsoni; assembly: GCA_013398955.1. NCBI lineage: Eukaryota > Metazoa > Chordata > Aves > Passeriformes > Callaeidae > Callaeas > Callaeas wilsoni. The sequence goes on along the minus strand of VWPU01001214.1, from coordinate 144,048 downwards.
CTTTTGTGTTTACTTGTAATTTATAAACAAGTTCTGGCAGTCGTTTTTCTTTTTTTTTTTTTTCCCTGAAAACACGAGGAAGGCAATTTTTATGCTTTTTGTTCGGATTGAAAAATTGTTTCTTTTTTTTCTGTTTAGGACTATTTTTATGGCTGGAAAACCGACAGACACCTTTAAGAGATGAAATGATGAAAATTGAGCCGCTGCTAAGAGAAAGTCCTCCTAAAAACTGCCTTTTCTTTCTTTTTTTTTTTCCTTAATGCTCACGCATTTTCAGTGACTAATTAACTTTTCAAAAGGACTTCATCTTTAGCGATTTGACCTGGCTTTCTTTTACAGTGTGAGCCACCCAGTAACCTCAGGAGTTCCACCAGGAAAACAAAGGATGGATAATCAGGTCCCTGTTACTTCCAAAGTAAACAAAGAATAAACTCCCACAACAAGCAAACAAAACCGAGCAGAGTTCTAAGGTCGTTAAATTCTGCTTTTTTTTTACCATGAGAAATACACTGAAACAACCTAAATAGTCTATAAAAAAAGGTTATTTCAATGATAATTTTAAAGTAAATTGCAGCTGTCACCTTGCGACCTTTTTCCTAGTGATGGTAATGAGATCCATAGGTGATTTCAACTACTTAATAATAATGAGATTGATACAGGGAACGCTCAGATTGGCAACAATTTGATAATTGTGTGAGCAGGAAGAACTAGCCCTCCCTGGTGGTTTGAAAACATAGCTGAGATTTGAGGAGCTGTACAGAGCTCTTATTTAATCTGAGCAATTCTATAATGATGTGAAAAGGTAAGTGTTTTTGATTTAGTGATGTCTATATTTCAAGAGACAAGATGTTGGTGATAAAGGAAGAGGGGAAAAAAAAAAGGCAAAAGATGAATGGCTGGTTTCTGGAGACATCTTTTGGCTTAATATCTAACACCATGTCTGTCTGTGTGCATTTCTCTCTGTTTTCCCACTAGGAAAATAGAATACTAATTAGATTTTGATTACAGGCAGTTTTTAAAGTGTGGAAGGCGCACTCACATTTTTGCTGTTAAATTCTCCTTTAATAGCTGGACGCAAGCCTTTGAATTTGATGTGCTATCAGGGCTGATCAGCTGGCAAGAAACCATGTACACGTTACTTAAAAACATGTAGGTTTTTTTTCCCCTGGTGATCAAAATTGCCTGGGAACTTCCTGGTGATGAATAACAACCCCAATGAAACACTTATTTGGAAAATGGGTAATTCTTGATATTTTTTGGCATGGTCATGGCTTAAAGGTTAAGAGGTGGGGATAAAATCCTTTGCTGTAGAAACCATAGAGTTTGAGATTTCTATTAAAAGTTACTGGTGTTTAAGTGGATAAAGAACTATAAAGATTGATGTTAAAACATAAAATACAACCTAGACGTGCCCAGGGGTGAGTAAAAGTTCCAGGGACTCTGAATTCAGCACCTGAGTGAAGATGCTGCGGGTTGGCCCTCTTCAATCACCTGCATCCCCCTTTTGTCCTGCTGAGGAACTGGGAGAGATGGAGAGACCTGCACGAGTCCTCATCACTGTCTTGACCAGCAAATGCAATTGAATTTTGTTGATGTAGAATAAGAAATACAGAAATATACATAAATATATAAAATTCCTGAGTACAGACGCAATTTTTTAATATTCTAAATCCATTTTAGATACCGCGCTTCCACTTCAAACCGGTTTTGGGGTGAAAAAAAAAAAGTAATCTTAGAAGTGCTGCTGAATTTGCATTTATCAGGGTGAAATTTATCAGTTTAGAAAGCAGTCCAAAATGCTGAAAGCATTTATTTTGTATGCATGGACTGTATGAGACATCTTTTAACTTTAGGGAGAAATGTTGGGAAAAAAAATGATGGAGGAGCTTTTCGTGTAGATGTGATAACTTTAGAGAAATGTGGTTATTTTATAGCAGTAAGCTGTTAGAAAATGTGCACTATGGCTGAGAAAATAATTAGCCAATGAATGACTTTATAGGAGCTTCGTGTAACACTGAATTTTAAAGGAATGCTTTGTCTAACAACAACTGATCTGAGTCAGATCTCATCTTTAGAAAGCAAGCAGTTCCTCAATAATGGGAGTTAAAAAACCTCCAGCGAAAAGTTTCCCTGGGAAGTCTATAAATATCAATTAGGATGTCCATTAGGTCGCATCAAATATTTCCTTTCACTCATTTGAACCTTCCCCGGGCTGAGTTCCGCGCCGTTTTTATGCGTCCCTGCATGGAAGCTCCGCTCTGAGAAATGAGGAGACAAAAGGTGTAAATCTTTTGAGGTTCAGTGCCACCTCCAGCTTCCCAGTGAACTGTAAGGTCATCCCACAACCAGCTGGGCAGGGAGGAAACGTGGGGCTCTGGAGCCATTATATCATTTCCTCCTCGGTTTCCTCTCAGCCACTTCTGCCAGAAAATGGCTAATAATGGGCTATTTGCATAGGGCAGGAGGAGAAGGCAGGCTAAAGATGGGCTTTAATGCTGAATTTCCTGCTAAATGTAGTTATAAAATCCGGACTAAAGAGGGCAGGAGATACTCTATTTAAAAAAGAAATGCAGGCGAGCAGACAGTAAAACTCTACGGGGAAACAATAATATATATTTCAGTATATAATAAAGTGATTTATTTTCAATAAAATCTGTAAAACTGCTTTAGTTACTTTGACACCTTGATTAACTGGAGTTTCAAAGATATTTGTGTGCGTGTGAACCTTCTTCATACCAACAGTCCCGAATACTTTATTGCATCTGCTATTGAATATGTATGTTTTAAAAGCATTTGCTACACTGTAGTTTTACTGGATGTCAGGGACAAAATAGATTAATATTAGACCTCAGCCAGAAAGCATTTCTGTGGCAGCACATGAAATGTAGCGCTCTCCACTGCCGACGCTCCCTGACTTATTCCTGGGGATGCTTTATCCAGAGCTATGGGCTCCGGGAGAGATTTATTTCCTCTAAAATCACTGATTACCATTATAAAACCCTAAAAAGTTTGCAGCCGTTGAGGAAATTTCAGAGCTGGCCGTAGCGGGAATAAAAGGATTAGGAAAGGCAGGGTGCATTGTGCGTGCACAGTTAGAGGGATCTTCCCGTGGGCCGTACACCAGGGAGTGCAGAACTTTATTCCTCGTCTCCTGCGCCTCACAAAGCAGCGCAGCACTGAGAAAGAGGTTATGTCGCACCTTCCTAAGGTCCCAGAGTTTTTTCCCAAAGCCTCTCTGGGGGATTTCGGGGGATTTCAATGCACATGACCTCACACCCGAAGGATGTGCAGCAAATACTTTCTCCTGCACTCGAGCGCGGCGGGGAAAATTTGCATCGGGAGGAAATCCTAGCATTGAGAAAGGCTCTTTTTCCCTTTCCTTCACACATGCAGGCTCTGTGAGAGCCTCTCCGGAGGGTGGAGGAGCCTGTGGGAAAGGGCTTTCTCCTGCCTTCTCCCGCCCGGCACGGGGGTAGCCCAGGGGCAGAACTTACTTCATGCAGGGCATCTTTGGGTTTGAGCTGCACGCAAATGGCATTGCAGGGATGTGGGAGAGACGGGAATCACCCTGTCAGGATGTTTTTTTCATGCTCTTTTGGAGCCCTTTTCTCTATGCAAACACAAGGGTAGAGAGAACATGGAATCATAGAATGGTTTGGGTTGGAAGGGGCCTTAAAATCCATCCCATTCCCCCCCCGCCATGGGCAGGGACACCTTCCACTGTCCCAGGCTGCTCCAAGCCCTGTCCAACCCGGCCTTGGGCACTTCCAGGGATCCAGGGGCAGCCCCGGCTGCTCTGGGCACCCTGGGCCAGGGCCTCCCCACCCTCCCAGCCCGGAATTCCTTCCCAATATCCCATCCATCCCTGCCCTCTCTCGGTGGAAGCCGTTCCCTGTGTCCTGTCCCTCCATCCTTTGTCCCAAGTCCCTCTCTAGCTCTCCTGGAACCTCTTTAGGAACTGGAAGGAGCCCTGAGGTCTTCCCAGACCCTTCTCCAATCTGAACAGCCCTGATTTTTTTGGAAAGGATGGCTCTGGCAGGACTTGAGGGGCACTCAGCTGGGTCTAGACCCCACCAAAAACTGAGTCTCTCCTCATTCCTGTGTTTAAATATTATGGAATCGTTCCAGGAATTTTCTGGTGCTGGATAACACACCAGCATGAATTTGAATTCTGCTGTTAAATACAGTTCTGGTTTGATTTATTCTGTCCACCCTGTGTATACTCACAGGCTGTGGAAAAGACTTATTGGAAAAAAAAAAGTATAAGATGGATTTATTTATTTTATATCTACTTAATTTTTACATGTTTTATGTATAAATAATTACTATTAAAATTATAACAGAGCACACAATAAGTTTCATAATAAAGGTAGTATTTTTTTTTTCTGTGAGAAGAAGAGGGATTTATTTTGAAATGATTCAAACCCCAACACCTTCAAGAATGTTGAGAATTTGCTGTCTTGTGTATATTGACAAGCTGAGTGGTTTGTTTCTGCTTGAATATAGCAGAAGTTTGTTGCTGTTGTTGGTTAAGTGCTTCCAGTGTGTTCCTCTCAGACAGCATTAACAAGGAATAAACAAGACCTCACTGAAGGTTTAGAGAACCAGCAGTATTTATGTGTTCAGAGCTCATTTTAAATAAAGACCCTCTTTTGAGGATGTCAGAAGGACACAAAATCAGGACCACAGGTTTTCCCTGTTTAACAGTGCTTTTTTTTTTAAACTCCTGAAGCTTTTTAGGTTATTCCAGCACGGCGTGTGTCAGTCCAGGGAAGGAACCAAACAGTGAAAGCCACGTTCTTTGAGTACAGAAAGATTAGGAGCTGGTCTGGGGAAGAAAGTCCAAGAGTAAACAAAGGTTGCACGATTCCCTTGGGAAAACACTCAAGTTCCATGCCATGTGTTAAATGTTCTTGTAAACCTCACGGTGTTGGTTTGAATTTCATATGCTCTGTGACACTTTTGTTAATGTATCACCACATAAAGCTGAGAGGGGAGAGACACCAAAACTGTACAGACAAGTATGCATAAAAAGAGCATTAATAACTTCCTGGACTTTTTTCCAAGGTTGGTGATAATTTACTCCACAGAATTAAACATTTTTTTTAAGTTGTCAGAATGCTGAAGTGAAAAGTATGCAAAATTATTCTGGTTTGAGATGTAAATTATGCTGCCAGAAGGATGGGTGATGTGTGTAATGGAAGAATTAGACTAAAGCAGATTCTGGTAAATCATAAAATATGTAAGGAGTCTGTGGCCAATCCTGGATTTGCTAAAATGAATATAAATGTGAGGAGCATCTGATGGTGTGAGAACTTCTGTTGGTAAAGTTGGGCATTTCCATGGACAGACAATTCCCAGCAGCACGGAGACACCTGAGCTTGGGATCGACACCCCTCAGGGTGTCCACATTCACCTCTGAAGGAGTTTTACTCTTTTGCCACTACTTCCTAATGTCCAGCCCTGGCCCAGCTGCCCAGGGCAGAGGTGGAGTCCCCATCCCTGAAGGGATTTCAAAGATGTGGCACTTGGGGACATGGGCAGTGGTGGCCTTGGCAGGGCTGGGGGATGGTTGGACTTGATCATAAACCCTAATCCAGGTTCTTGGGCTGTGAGCACCACCAGGATATCACTGTCCACCACCTGAATGATGTGCAGGAGGCATTTCCCTCTTTGCTCTGGGGAAATGGCAACCAGGAAGTTTTTTTAACTTTTATAGCAAAATCCAGTAAAGCTCAAGCTTCTCTCACCAGGCATTGAATAAATTCTTTTAGTCTGTGTTTACATCTATGACATGTATATATACACAGAAATATGTACAGAATCTGACTCTGAACGTTCCTTCATTCGCTTTTCCCAAAGGCTCTGGAGAGTTCACTTGCCATCACCAGGATTTTCTCAGATTTGGGTTGAGTTCACCCCTTGCATATTTGTAAACTGAAAAATAAAGTTACTGTGGAGCCTGTTTGACAAACTCCTTTTGTTAGTGGCAGCATCATGACTTATAAAGTTTATTTCCAAGAAATGAAGACATGGCAGTGTTTATGCCCATAGACTGAAGCCAAGTTTCCTTCTTTTTTTGGCATATAGTGCTCAGGTTTAGTATCCTCAAGATGCATAAATTATGCAGGTTTGACCAGAGAGCTCTAAAGAATTGGCACCTATACCTTCCACTTATGGATGATTTCACTTTACTGTCATATCTTCTCAAAGTTCATTCTCTAACACAGCTTTTGAACTCTCAAGGTGTTAAAATTTGCTTTCTCTTCCTCTAGGAAGACAGAACCTTGCTTGGATGGCAGGAGCAGGCAGCTGGATGAAGTGTCAGCTCTCTGACCCAATTTAGCTTTCCTTTGCACCACTCTCCCATTTGGAGATGGCCGGTGAAGAATTCTTTTAAAAGAAAAGTGCTGGTTTGTCCTCTTTGGCCAAAATGCTTTCCCAATTGTTGTAGTATTAGGCAATGCAGCCCATTTTAACATCCATGGTATAGCACCCATGGCAGGTCTTTCTCAGTTTTTCTGGTAGAAGTTGAGCTTCTTAAACCTCACATTCTCAGATTTCTTCCTCTGCAGCATTTTTGATGCACAGCAGGTCCCTCATTTCAGGGCTGGCCCGTCCCTTCTTAATCATCTTGAAGGCAGAGTTGCTTCATTTGGGTGATAATTTCAAATTGTTTTGCAGAGGATTAATTAAATCTGCGATTCTCCGTTGAGGCGGAATTCTTACTCACTTTGGGGTGCTTAATTCAAATTCTCCCTACTAACTCTTTTAAAATTTTAAGCTATCAATTCTGTTTCCATATTTATGTGAAGTGCCCAAATTAGCCAAGTGCTGGTTTTATGCAGTAGTTTCATATTTGTGCTCCTTGTGTTTCCTAAGTGAAATCTCTTATACAAAGGAAGTTCCTCACATCACTTTTTGAATTGAGTGATTTTAGTAATTTTTTTTTTCTTTTTACCCTGGTCTGGACTACCTGTGGATTCGAAGGCAATTTAAACATTTATCTGGTTTTTTTTCCACCCTATTTCCAGAGCGTTTCAATTCCCACCAGCCCATTCAGCTTCTGTATTCTTCTAACCCACCTCTTTAATTTCTTTTGACTGTTTTCAGCATGGTGATGTGTTCATCCGTCACTTAATGCCTGCATTACAACTTTCCTGTGTTTTTCACCACTTTGCACCCTTTTGCAGAAGACTCACAAGACCTCCACACCACGAGGGTTTGTAAATTCATTCCTAAGGAAACCAGAAGGATATAACTGTAGAATGTGTCTGTGTCTGCACGCAATTGTTGGGTGATGTTGGGGAAGATGAAACAGGAAAGCCTTATAAATATGATTGCCTGGCAAAAGATGCTGAGAATATGGAAACTATAAGTGAGATTGAAATGAAAGCAAGCTTTGAGATACCAAGCCTTAGTTACTGAACAACTGGAGAACCATGGGATGGCCGGCAGAAGGTAATCCCCTCTCTGTTGAACAATCCCCTCTGCCTGCAGACAGGTCCAAGGGTCAGAGCAGACCCTACTGGCTTGGCAGCAGGGGTCCAGAGAGGAGTTTCTGGAGTTTAAAATGTAACGCAGTATGGTAATGTAACAATTCTTATAGGCTGTATGGAAATGCTATAGGATTTCTATCTGGTACTAGATTGGTTAATGGAAATTAGAATATTCAACACAGAAGATTTATTGTATTGTAAATGAGCACCTCACTCTCTTTTCCCTCTTTTCCCTCTTTTCCCTCTTTTCCTTCTCTCTTTTCTCTCTTTTCCCTCTCCTTTTACTACTTCCACTACTTCCCCTTGCCCTTACTCTCTCTTGCTCTTACCTTTGTTTCTCTTGCTCTCTCACTTTTCTGCCCTGCCTCGAGCTGTGGCTGGCAGCTCCAAGCAGAGCCACTGTACCCACACCCTTCATAAATAAACTCCACACTCTGAGACCCAACCTCAGAGATCTCTCGTCTATAACCGTCCCGACCATCCTAAAAACAACCGAGAAGTTCCCACAGGGTGATTTTAGCCACTGAGAATAAGGATTGTAATGCTATTAATTCCCTCCAAATGTAATGAAAGTGGGCAGCTGGGTACATGGGACAGAGTTGATTAGTGAGGAAAAAGCTGCACCCTCAGTTCAGCTGTGACAGAGTGAGGAATCTGCGCTGGAGAGAAGAGGGAACTGTGCTCCGCAAATCCCGCTTCTCCTGGAACCACTTGAGTCCCACTGACCCCCTTTGTTAAACCAAATCTTACATTGAAAACATGAAGACTGCAAAGTCAACTACTCCTGAGGTATTTCAAGAAGATTTTGCATTTTCTGCTTTATGCCACAGGCTGAAATCACACAACCTTGTCACGTCTTCCCTCGGATCTGCGCACAGAGCGGGAGCTCTTCAGCCAAGTTCAAGAAGCTTTTGGAAAAGGATCTCAGGCACATGGTGGGATTCTTGGGGTTTTCCTCTGCAGAGCCAGGAGCTGGACTCCTGTGATCCCTTGGGTCCCTTCCAACTCAAGATACTCCATGATTCTTTGGTACACCACCCACACAGCTCACCCCAGACCTGAGTGCCAGAGTCTCCAGTGCTCTTCAAACCTGATACTCTGAACTTGTCATCCCTAATTTCCTTCTCTTGCTCTCTGTGAAATAGCTGCGTGGTTTAGGAGCGGTAGTTAATTGTCAGGACTCTTTGGTGGGGAGAGTGGTTCCTGTGCTAATAGATAGGAGCCACAGCACGGGAATGTGAGCAAAGACCGGCTCCCCCCGGGCTCCAGGTATCAAACACACAGATCCTCACACCCTGTTTGGAGCACACATCCCTGGAGCTGAGCTGCAGCTGGGAAGGAGCTCGTACTTGCTATCCAGAAAATCAGGGACTCAGAAGTGCTGGCCTCCTGGGAACAGTTTGGGTTAGGTAACGTCACATCCCACCAGAATCCCTGGTAGAGGTGATGCATTTTCTTCCTCTTGTATACTGCCCGGCCTGTGCACAGAGGCTGATGGATATCAGAGATAATACATACATCTATAGACAATTACAGAAATTAATATACAATTACACAGGTTCTAAAATCGCACAGGTAATTCTTTCTATTTAATCTCTTTTTCTCTAAACTTCTCTAAACTAGTTTCTCTAAACTCAACTCACACAGAGCGAGTGTTTGCTGTGAACCGGATGAGGAAAGGCCTGGAAAGAAATGATCAGACAAACAAATGCTGCATCATTACAAGTATCAGGGTACAAAGTTAAAAGTGGCCACTGTTCTTAAAGCAAACACTGGATTTTTTAGTTTTGATGTTCTTTTGGCAGTGTGTGGGTGAAAGAAGGGCAGAGACAGGCAGGAAGGGAAAAGGGAAAGGGTCTAATTGCTGCAGCCCTTCTAGAGTTCAAACTCATTGTAATTAAGTGCTAATTTTTCTTAAATTAGAAATTATTAAAAACCTGTGGCCAGGGTTGTAATGTGAGCTGATCCGAAGAGGAGGCTTTGCTTTGGAAGCACTGCAGAATGAATTGCAATCTTAACAAAGTAAATGGCTTGTAAATACATGGAGTAATTGGGTATTAATGGAAGCTGTTGTGCACACACCGCACAGGCCCCTCTGTAGCCGCAAAATTGGACTGTCATTCACGGATCTGATTATAGGAACCTGTTTTTAAAAAGTCTGTAAAGAATGGGAAACTCACGGTTCAGAGCACAAGCCAGGAGAGAGGCAGGTCAAGAATATTTTTCTCTAGGCAAACTATTCCGTAATAGCTCATTTCAAGGCTTTGGGTTCTCTCTAGGAAACACCCAGCAGTGGTCATTGTCGGAGAGGAGATGCAGTTCTGACCTGGTGGTGTTGTACCTTCGGCACTTTGTGATCTGGTTTTACAAGATTTCCTCATTAGAGAGGAGAAATTGCTAAACAGATTTTAAGTTAAAGCAGACAAATACCTAGACAGCCTACAACATAACAGGGGAAAGATCAAATTCTACCCTTGCTTAAATTCAAGCAGCTCATTAGCATTAATAGGGCTGCATGTGTAACTGATAGCAAAATTTGGTTAGTAAACCTTGAAGGACTTCAGCTTAAAAACAGCTTTTTATGTACAGGCCAGGCAAAAAAACAGCTGAAACTGATAAAATGCAATTTATACCACCATAACAACAGTGCCTAGGAGTAAGATGTTGGGATTTTTTCCCCTTCAAGTGGGTAAAGATTGTTCCCAGACTGAAGCCTTCATCGCAAGCCAACTTTTAACTGCAAGAGAAATGTCTGAACTGGTGAGTTAAGCCTTGCAGACCTGGTTCTTGTTTTGGTTTTTTTTTGTTTTTATGTTGAAAACCTTACTGACAAGTCATGGTGCAAAAAACCACCAGGGTGAGCAGGGGCTTTGTTAGTGTGGTGTCTGCAAAATTGGGAAGCGGGATAATTTCTGTTGTAGTTTAACTTTCCTCTTAAATGTGTTTTGGAGTACTGGGGGTTTCACTGCAGGACGGTATGAGACCTTATGTATTCCCTCCATAATTAGGAAAGTCTCAGTTTTAACTCTGCACTCCTACAAGTGCTTTAGGGAGGTTTAGATCAGGTATTAGGGAAAAAAATTCTTCCCTGAAAGGGTTGTCAAACACAAAAGAGGTGACCAGGGAAGTGGTGGAGTCCCATTCCAGGGGGGATTCCAAAGCCATGTGGATGTGTCACTCGGGGACATGGATTAGTGCTGGCCTTGGCAGTGCTGGGAGTTGGATTTGAAGGTCTTACAGGACTTTTCCAACCTAAATAATTCTGTGTTCATCATGAAAATATCAACATTTTTTGTGCTTTGAAGAAATTTTGGGATTGTCCTCTTGTGCTTCCACTTCAAACACAAACAAATGTGATTGCCAATGTCACCTTGTGGCAGTTCTGGTCAGAAATATTTCCATTCGTGGCTGGGGGAGTCTCCAGTTTAAAAATCAAAAGTGCTGTGCAATCACAGAGTAAAGAAACCATAATAAAAGAACTGTAGGTCCAAAAATACACTTTTATTCCAGAGCATGAGACCCAAACACTGTGAAGTTCTGTCTTTCCCAGGTTTGTGCACTCCCAAACACAATTTTATGGCTCTTTCAGCCCAAGTTTTGCTGGCTAGCAGTGCCCAGAGGAAAAAAATGATGGTCTGAAGATATAAAAGACATTCAGTATTTGCTTTATACAGTAACAGACAAGGGGCTGAGGCTGCTCCATGCTGCACTTCCAAATAAAGGAGCGGTTTCACACTAAAGATTTTTGATTATTGGTACTCTGGTGGCAGTCTGGGTGAGACATATCCCTCACATACCCAAATATCACACCCGCCAGAGATCCAACCCCTCACGTAGAGCACCAGATAAAATCTGTGGCCCTCAGAAGGGTGTCTCAGAATCCTCTATTGCTCCCCAGAAATTCAGAGCTTGGCCAGGTCACTGAAAATCGAGTGCAGGGCTTGGCAGCACCTTCCAGTACCTGCACTCAGGAATGACACTTGTTCCAAACTTGGCAACACCCAGCACAGGGTGTTACCAGTGCCACCCAATCAGCTGCTTGAAAAAGTCCCAAAAATCTCAATTAAAAAAACCAAAATGGCATGTTTTGTTTTTTTTCTTCCCTGTGAGCAATAAAAACCAGGTACTTCAGCAAAGCAAGATAACTCAAGAGCTGATGAATAAATAATACCGGGGGATGAATAATTTAAATGTAGTGTCAGACGCCTTGAACAATCTTTATCCTTGAAACAATAAGATGTGACCATGTGCAGTTTGTGTGCCAGATAGAGAGGATGGAGGATCACAGCCCTGGTCTGGGGAGCTGCACTCTAAAATTCCAGAAGATGCTGAGCAACATCCCATGCAGCACTTTTCAGGAAGCAGGAGCGCTGAACACCTGCCCTGAACTTTAGGGAGGGCAGGTGGCTTTTTCCAGGTTGTTGTGCCTTCCCCCAGCTGCTGGGGATGGAGGAAATTGCTACTAGGTGAAGCTGATTGAGGTATTTCAGCCCTGCAGGGAACTGTGGAGATTAAATCGCAGCTGACACACAGGTGGGAGAAAGTTCTTCCAGGTTTTTCTCCTTAAAAGAGAGATTGAGAAGTTTCACAAGGCGAAGGAGCCTTTAGCCACTCTGCTGTATTTAATACGACCCACAAATATTGTTCCTTCGGGTGGTTTTGCTAATTGAGCATCCAGGCTCAGGGAGCCCTTCTGCAGGGCCACTTCCCTGACTCTGTGGTGGCCCTGCTGCTCTCCAGAGCTGTCACCACCACGGGCCGGTGGCTCCTCTGCAGGGACGTGTCCTGCAGTCCCCGGTGAGTCTTTGCTAAGGGGTCAATGGGTGGAATTTGGCTTTGCTCAGCCTAAAGGAAAAAGGAGAGAAAGAAAGTGGTGCTCTCGTAATTTTTGTAATCTGGTTTATTTCTTGAGAACTCTGTTTTATTTCAAAAGTTGTGTTTTGGTTTGTTGGTTCGGTTTTGTTTTTTAATGTAAATGGTTGATCTTTTGAAAATGCCCACAAGGAAAACTCTTCTCACTTGATTTTGCACACTGCCCTTCACCTCATCTTCGTGCAGAAGGGTTTTTAAGGTTATCTGAGTAATTCCAGACTGAAGTGCATCACTCTTGGAAGATATCTGTGAACTGGGAAACTGTTGTAGTGAAGGACATTCAACTTGTATTGTAACAAAATAGTTTATTTCTGAAATTAATATGAAAAAATGGGACCATAAGATCTCCTTTAACCTGGTGTAGTCTGGAGTAAAAACATGGTTCTGTTTTTATGAAATTAAGGATTTTGGCAAATGTTGTCTTTGGGCTTTGGAGTGTTACTAAATATAGTGAAAGACTTGGAAAGGAGAAACGTTTCATGTTTGGTGAGGACACTTTGCTGAGGTGCTCATGCTGAAGGAGGTTAAAATGAAAATACACCTTGTGCCACAACTCCAGCGAGCATAAATTAAAACTGAACAGTGGAAGGTTTGAATTTTTTTCTGTTCACTTTCCCCATATAGGCTGAAATACCACCGGAGTACTTTTTACCGTTGGCAAATTACCAGGCCTCTAATAGTAGTTAAATCTTATTATCAGCGTAATTAACGTTTTATTTATGTTGTCGTGATGCCTACTAAGATGTCTTGAGCTGTGATAATATTTTTAATACTCTGCAAGTTACAAAAGTGCCCATCTCATCAAAAAGCCCATGATGGGGAACTCATAGGGAACAGGTCAGGGAGAGGAAAACTGCCTTTTTTCTTTTTTTAGCTTAATCTTGGATTTTGTTTCCTCCTTGTTTCTCCATCTTGTGCTACAGAAAATATCTGGGTTTTGTGACAAGGCCACCAAAATTAATTTAAACCAGAGAAATGCCACTGTTCATTTATATACAATCATATATCTACAAATAACAAAAGGCAAAGTTAGTCTAAATCCAGCATATTTTTACTTTCCCTTCTTTTTTTTCTTCTTCTGTTGCCACAAAACCAAAGAATTCTGGATCAAGGATTATGTGGAAAACTAAGGTTTCAAATTTAAAACAAGATATATAGAGTGTATATGATATTATGGAGTTAGGGGAATAAAGATAATAAACTTCAGAGGAGTGTGGAAATATTCCTGAAACTGGAATTGCTGGAATTTTGGCAGGTGAAATCCAATGCTAGTCAAGTTTCAGTTCTCTGAGTTCGAAGTTGCAGAGTTTACTACTTTAGATGATCACACTCAAATCTGCTCCTTGATTTCATCTTGTGACACTGAAACTTAGGATGTAACCCACTTGGCCAAGCAACGTGGGGTTCAATTAATCTCTGTTAATGAAACAATTTTAATTCATGGTGTGACATGAAGCTTGCGAAATCTGTGGGGGAGAAAAAAGTGTGTGATGCTATTCTTTTTTTTTTTAACTTCTGCAAAAATGCAAATTAAAATTCTCCACGTGTAATTATGAAGTGGATGAGAACATAGAAACTTTAGTGAAATTGTGTGTGCCTTGGGGCTCTGTTCCTTCACTGAAGATCCAAGGATTCCTTGATGCACCAGTTGTATTATCTCAGATCACAGTTGTTTTGGAGATCTAACCAAGTGATTCATCAGGGCTCCAAAATGAGCTGCTCCTCTCAGCTTTAGTGAAGCAAAATGCCAAAATTAAACACCCCAGACAAAACAAAAATCGAAAAAATCATGCAAGGAGGGAGCTCATGGGTAGGTTTTGTTCTATGACTGTTCTATTTCAGGGACTAATTTGCTGTTTCCTTCTTTTAAGGAAAATTAATAGGTCCTGTATCAGTAATTTCTTTCTACCTATTATGTCTTATATAAATCTGTCTCCTCTTGTGGCAATGATTTTAGTTTTGATGCAGGGATGGTATCAGAGGATTGTTTCAATCTTGTTTAATTCAGAGTGAGGATTTTCCATGGAATTTAGCACAAATGCTCAGAGTAGGAATGTATTTAGGCTGAAAGGACCTGCCCAGGCTCACCATCTGCAAGGTGGGACCCTGGCAGGGATGGATGGACCCTCAAAACCCCTGGAACACCCCCTGGATACATCTAAAACACCCAAACCTCTCCTCCCTTCCCTGTTCCCCTGCTCAAACTCTGATATTTTAAATATTAAAACAACACAAAGGGGTAAATCTTCTAAACAACACAAGGAGAATTAAACAGGCAACTTCTCTGGGTAATAACAGAAAGTTTTGTAGCTAATTCTCTCCACATACTGTGCAGAAAATGAATCCCATAAAACACAAGTAACTTCTCCCTGAGCACCTGTAGCTTCTTGCTAATATTTAAAATTTATTTACATTTCATTTAAATAAATTTTAAAATTGTGTGTGCTTGCATGTCTGTGCTGTTCCTGGAGAAGGAGTGGCTGTGGAATTAAGTGCAAAGGTAAATAATAAATCACTTTTGTCCTGAAGTGTCGATGGTCTCTCCTGCAGTCTGGTCACTGTTTTAGCCTGGGATTGTTAAAAACAAGAGTCTAAAGGCAGCTGAAAATAGTCCTAAAGAGTGCAAATTCAAAGTGAGTAAAAGAGCAAAAACCTGGAAGAAGAAATAAGTGGGTTTGGTGTTGTTTTAATAGGTGCAAATACAAAATCCTTAAATCCAGGTCTTTGTCAATGAAAATTTGTGGGTTTTTTGTGTTGTTACCCATTGGATTCCATTCTGTGCTTGCCTTTCCCAAAATTAGGGCTGTGTAGAGATGCTGTGTATTTCATGTGATTTAATCTCACTGCCAGTACCAGGTGAGTTAAGTTCTCTAAGGAAGGGCAGCGCTCACGGCATCTCTACTGTTTCCAAAAGGGTTCATTTCTTCACTCATTGATTTAACTTTATTCTGTACCAAAAATCTGTGCTGTGAAGGTCAGGAGGGAGTAGGAGCAGAGGGAAAAACCTTATCTTTTCCAGTTCTTTTGCAGTGTCCAAGTGTCTGGGAAAGCTTTGTGTCTACCTCACGCATTCCTTTCCAAATTTCATTTGGAAATGAGGGACTCTTGTAGCATCTTTTCCTTTACTCAGTTTTTCTTTTAAGAAAAATCTCCTGGTAGACATTAAAGCCCATCCCTGCAAGTGTCCAAGGCCGGGTTGGACAGGGCTTGGAGCAACCTGGTGGGGTGGAAAGTGTCCCTGCCCTTGGCAGGGGTGCGACCAGATGAGCTTTAAGGTCCTTTCCCACCCAAATTGATCTGTGATTCTGCGATTTCATTTACCTGTGCGTAAATCGTGTGTGTATAGAATGTACAGAACAATACAATAAATACATAAATTGCTGAAGTTTGTGTTCCCAGCACACCAGCACTGTTTACACGAAGTGATAAAATGGCTCGTGGCATTACAGACTCAGTTTTAATCTTGCCCAGGGTAAGGTAGGCTCGTGCTATTTTATTTGACCCTTCTTTTATGTTGCCTTCAGTGCTCTGGTACAGAACCAACCCAATCTAATTCAATTCACCACTACCTTTACCCTTCAGTTAGAGCAAACCTACAGTGAGCACACAAAGGCCACTGTGATGGTATCTTCTTTGATCTTCAGCTTGCTCAATCTACTTCCTACTGTGCTGGCTCACAATTTCATTTTAATAGTTAAGTAGTTTGGACATCATTAAAAGAACTGTGTCTGGAGGCAGTGATATGGCACTGATCAGTTTGTCAAGTAATTCCATTAAAAAAAGTTCACAGTTCTGTCCTGATATGATGTAGAGAAAATGTCTCATTAAAAACAACTTTTGTAAAATACTTTCACCCATTTCAACTTAAAAAAAAATGAGGATAATTTCTGGAGACTCGCTCTTTCCAGTCTAATACATCATCTTCTTTTAATCTCCCCTACTTCCTGCCTTTTTTCCCTAGCAATTATTAATAATTTTGTTGCTCTGCTTAATTTTCATAAGTGGGCTCAAATATATTTTTGGAAGCTCTGCTAACGATGACCTGGGTTATGATTTGGGCTAAATGCCCGTTCAACACAAAAGTGGGGTCAACTATCAGCCTCCAAGCCCTGGGCAAGATTAAACCCCATTCCTTCCAAAACTGGGTAAATTCCATGTGCTCTGTAGCCTCACTCCATGGCTGTGTCCACAATAGGAGCCAGTTATGAGTCTGCCAATGAATTAATCCTGGAATCCCTCTCAATCCATGCCCCATCCACCACCTCCATCCATACAACTCCCTGAGCTTCTTCCTCCAAGCTCTACAAAATTTCCTGTGTACTCATACTTGGGACTTACTTCAAAACTCACAAAGATCTTCTCAACCTAAAGCTTTTCCTTATATTGTTTGATTTTTTTTTTTTTTTCCAAGCAATCTTCCTTTCTCTCAACCATTATCTAAGTGGCAGCAAGGTGGTGATGTGCTGGTGAATTATTTCTCTTCGTGCCTGGGGTTTGGAGAAGTCAACCTGGAGGTAGTGGCCTGTTTTTACATCGCATTTGGCCTGATTTGAGGCAGATCTCTCTCTGAAATATCAAGAGATCACCTACCCTTTATATATTCTGGGTTGAAGGGTGGGTTGTTTGCTTGGTCCTTTTAAACCTAGAAAGTTTGGTGTGTTGGCTCCACTCATTTGTGTTCCTTGGTAACAGCCACATTCTCAAGGCACTGCACAGGCAAACTGAGCAAAAAATTTTTGATGATTTATGTGGTGAGAGGGCTAAAAACTGGTTCCAAAATGCAGATTATTGTCCCTGGGGCTGAGGAGCTGCTGGATCCCAGCAGCAGGGGCAGGATGAGATGCTGGCTGACGTGAGGAGGTGTAGGAGTTCTCTGTCTCCCAAGAGCAGGAGCAGCCAGCTTTGATCCCCGTGGAGAAAGGAGAGGAACAGAAGGGGACACAAAGTAGCTCCAAACCAATTTGCCTTAAGATGTGTCACTCTGTTTTCTGTTTCTGCATTTGCATTGGGACTTAAAGCTGTCTTTTACATTAGCCGAGAGTTTCACAGACAGGGGTGTCTGCTGTGCTGAGAGTGAAAAAGGTGATATGTAGGCACTGGTGTTTGGCTTTCAGGAGGTTGTTTTATCTGGGCTGAGCTTAACATTTCAGGGGCAGGCAGAAATTTAATCTGCACTTTAGTATTATCAGTCTGGTTTTTATAATTTTCACCTGGTACACACCTACAACAGGGTGCATACGTTCAAAATTGTAATCTGAGCTCATTTGAAGACAAACTGCTGCCTGTATGAATATTGAGGTTCGGTTTTGATGGCATTGAAATCAGTTTAATCTCTCCATCCCCGTTCTCTGATGGAGCTGTTTTGTCAGGTGGAAAAGAATAGTTTTGAAAGAGTTTAAATAAAGTAGAAGCAATTTATGTCCAGCAAAGTCCACAGAACTAATGGATGTTAAAGCAAATGAAAGAATGCTATCAAAAGTGCTGGTGTCTACAGTGTTTGTTTTTTTAAAGAAATCTTAAAAAAAATTCCTTTAAAAATTGTTACAGATACTCAGCTTTATAATTCTGGTCAGTTTGAGCAGGTATGCTCCACCTGCGAGGGCAGGAAATAATTTGCAATGCATAAATGAACGTGGCTGTCCAATTTCCCACCCTGAGGAAGACAAAAAAAAAAGGAAGCGAGACAAACCCACAGAGAATACCTCGAGCCCTGGTATCTCTTAAAATAACA
Organism: Callaeas wilsoni; assembly: GCA_013398955.1. NCBI lineage: Eukaryota > Metazoa > Chordata > Aves > Passeriformes > Callaeidae > Callaeas > Callaeas wilsoni. Next base: position 125,946 of record VWPU01001214.1, on the reverse strand, counting down.
GATGAAAAAAGAAATTTGAAAGCAAAACAAAGAGATAAAGAAGCATCAGCCGCTCAAACCCCTTAGGTATTATACCTTCCAGTGTGCACCATCTGACTGACACACTTCTCCATATGCTGAGGAGGAGAAAGAACTATTCCCAGCTAACCCACAATTATGCCTTCATTATTTCTTTTTAATCTCCTCAGAGTTCCCATAGGGCCTCATATTTGGTTAGATGAATGTCCCTGCAACAGCCCAACTCTGAAAGCTCCGCGAGTCTCCGAGAAAACTTTCATGTTATGCTTCGTGCAAATTTGGTCCGGAGCTATTTTTATCTTCCCCTCACTCTCTTTTTTCATCCCGTCATTAAATAAATTATTTTCAGGGCTGCTTTCAGTCTCTCTCATGGCGCTGAAGGATTTGTTAGGACAGAATAGGAATAAGAGACATTTCAGTAATAATTTTTTTCCCAATGGTGCTTTTAGAGGTATTTGTATTTAGATTTTTTTTTTTTTTTAAACAGATGAGTTGATTTTTAGATGTACAGCAGGATTTGGACCACTTATGTAATTCTGTGACAAAAATCCCTGGATTTCACTGGAAGAAATAGTGTGACCTATTAGTCATGTTGAATGTACTTTATATATTTCACACTCTGCTTTGTGCAGATCTGAGATAAAAGGATATAAACAGAGATAAGTATTTTTGCCTACCTATTCTGTCTGTAAAGTTATTTTGCTTGGGGGCCCAAAGTATGAGCAGTATAGTATTAATATGGTGAAATTGCTACAATTATGTTGTACTCCCACATTACCTTTGATGTGATATTTTGCAAATTGTTCTGTGCAGAATTATTTTGCTATGGTTACATTGTAAATGTCATTTTGTGATGAGATACTTGGAGATGTATATAATGACTTATAATAAACTTTATGGAAGAATCATAAATAAGAGATTAAAATCTTATATATTGTAATGGGTTTTTTTTGCATCTTTTTTCTGTACCACCTGTCCTGGTTGCTTGGATTTGAGAACTATCTTTCTTTTGCAATTCAGAGTTTACTTAGCAAACTTAGTGCTGGAAGAAGGTGATGGAAGGACAGGGCTGGCTCTTGTCACTTCATGTCCTTGACTTTCTGTTCAAGCTGGGGGTTTTCAAGTGTTGGACTGACCAGTAAAACACTCAAATCTTCCTTTGACTTCCAGATTATTATTTCTGGTTGTTAAACCCATCAGCTTCAGTCTTTGGGTCTCAGCTTCTGTCAAGTTTCTAAGCAAAGCCTAGTTAGAACTTTGTTTTGTGTTGTGGGGGCCAAGAAAATGAATTAATGACTTGTCTTAGATTTTGTAAATTTAAGGTATCATGTTGTAGTTACAGACAGATGATTTATCCTTAGAGAATTAATTTATGCAGGTTCTCACCAGGTCCAAGGGACTTATCTTCTTACTCCCTGTTCATTTTTAATACAAAAAATAAAAATGCAGGAGCTGGATCCCCAAAGGATGCTTTGCATCAAGAAACATGAAAGCCCAAACACGCCAAAATACGGGGAGTATTGACTGGAATAATTGTGTGTGAGGAAGAAGATGAAAAAAAGTTTAAAATAAAAGAGCTGCAATTACAGTATATTGAAAAGACCACATTTCTGCATTTCCAGAAACTTAAAGAAGAAATCAAAACCACGTTTGTGGTTTTGCTGCTAACTGGAAGCAGGAGAGTATCACTTCTCTGGAGCAGGGTCAGACAGAACCTTTTACTGTGGCTTGCGGATGAAGGCTGCAGAAATACACTTAATGGGCTGAGAAAGAGGGTGTTGAAAATAGATCCATGAATGATAATTTGAAAAAGAAGCTGCCAGTCCCAATAACTTTCTTAAACCCACATCTTGGAAAGCATTTATGCTATTTTTGGAGCATGATGAAGTCCATCAAAAAGTGCAATCAGCTTTGAACGCAATAAAATAAAAATCAGGTTTGCAATTATGGTCTGGTTAAAATCTTCAAAAAGTGGGGAAAGTTTCTCCATGAGACAGAGGATTTATAATGGCTTTTGTAATGGAAGATGTCAGTAGGTATTGGTAATCTTTGTATTTCATTAAGAGTAATTGTCTCAAGGTGTTTTACTGTGCTGTCCTTAGTAAAATTTTTATCTCATTTTTTCAAGTGCATTAAAGCCCTTAATTTAAGTGTTTAAAGGACATTTTGTTCCCTTAGGTACATACTGAAAGAATTAAAGATTAGTCAATAAAATCAAGACGAGTTTATCAGACCATAAGAGGATCTCAAACATGTCATGGAATGCTGCTAATGAAGAAGGAATCACAGTCTGTCAGGCATAAATCTCACCTTTCATAATTGCCCCATCCTAGGACACTGACTCACAAATTGCAATTGTGGGGCAGGATTTGCCAATTTATATTTTTTTTCCTACTGCCTTGGACACTCCCCCAGGTCTGTCTGCAGCTTGGGTTTGTCGTGTTGCTCGTGGTTTCTGGCACACTCGTACTTGCCAGGTGGGGTTTTCTCTGGCAAAATAAGAAAATAAACAGGAGGAGAAGGCAGCTCCATCCCAGTAATTTGCTGCCCACCAGGATTTTGCACCTCTTCCTCCCTCTGCCCCCTCCTGCTGCTTCCCAAGCTGACGTGCTGATGAGGTGCTGGTGTGGAGTCATCCCTGGAGTTTCTGGTTTGGATAAGCAGGGATGACGTGCTGATGAGGTGCTGGTGTGGAGTCATCCCTGGAGTTTCTGGTTTGGATAAGCAGGGATGACGTGCTGATGAGGTGCTGGTGTGGAGTCATCCCTGGAGTTTCTGGTTTGGATAAGCAGGGAATTATTCAGGTTAAAGGCGTTGTAGGTATGGCTGGCTGGCAGGAAGGGTGGTGGTTTATGCTGTAAACCCTTATTCCAAGGCCATCTAAAAAGTGTGTCACAGCACCCCCGGGACCTGCCTTGCCGCTGGCCCCAGTTCCCTTTGGGGATGGGATTCTGGAAGCTGATATTGTCATTGTTCCTGTGATAACGTGGGCCATGACCATTGCCAGTGGATTTTGTGGGTGGCAGCAGGCTTTGGAAAGCCAAACACAGACATACAGCATTCCCTGAGCTTTCAGAGTGTGTGATTTTTGACACCTTTGCCCAGGTTTTGGGGCTGTTTGGTGATGGTGTTAATCCAGCAATCGCTTCTCTCGCAAGTTCATTCCTACCCCCGGGCTCAGTCTCTTAAGGACACGCTGTGAACTGCTGCTTAATTAACCACCTGCCTCCCCAATAAGAGCTCACTCCAGTACAGTCCTGATGGGGCTCCTGATTGAGGAAAACCCATTTTTAAAATCATAATAACTCATTTTGTGTTGTTTCAGCACTCCTTGTCGTAGGCAGGGTGTGGGAACGGTATCCCAATGAGCTTTAATTTAAGATACAGGTGTTGGAGGTGGTTGACTTTGAAGGAGTTAACTAAGATGTGCCAAGTGAGTAAAATCAGATCTGTTTTTAAATTACTATTTTTCTTTTTTTTTTTTTTGTTGTGAAGCAAGATTGCCTTAAAATTTACAAGTCAAAGCTTCAGCCAAAGAGCCATGATCTGTGGACTTTAAACCGAGGCTCTTGGCCGTTGCTCTAACTCAAGCTCTGCTCAGTTTGCTTGAACCTGAAGTGCTTCAAACTGAATGGCCAGAGCAAAATTAAGTTTTCGGACCTGGCAATGGAATAGATTCAATGAAATTCCTGTTGAAAGTTGTGCGGTGAGGGTGGTGGTATGACCTGGCATTGAGTGACACCTCTGCTGGCTGAATTTTCGGGCATGGACATCGCTCAGCAGAAGGGAATGAACACATACGAATAACGTTCACAGATAATTATGGCACTTTTTCAGCCGGAATACCTTGGAATCTACAAAGACAGTTCCTAGACAAAGGGGACACCAGTAAAACTCCCCGCAATCCATTTCTCCCTTCATAATGACAGGAACATCTCTCTCAATATTACTCAGCTAATGAAGGAATAGATCTGCTGTGAAGTTCCTAGGAGGCTCATTTTCTTGAGTACAGTAGTAAAAGTTAGCTGATGAATGACCTAAACTGCTTAATGCTTCTACTTATAACTTCTGAGCAGCAAGGCGTAGCTGGGAGAGAGCTGAAGGAGTTATCCTCGGGAGGCCCCGGTGTCCTTGTAGGTTGTCAGAGTCAATGAGCCAGGTTTATTTCAAATGGCTCCTTAAATGAACATTTATTTTGTGCCAGTAACACGTTTTTGATTAACAGCTCCTTTTGACTAATTTGCTTCCCAAAACAGCCCTATAAAGGACTCGTTTAAAACATAATTAAAAGCATGTTATTGCTAGTAGTTAATACTGATTAAAACAGGCATTAAGACAATTATCGTTGAAGGAAAGTAAGCACCCCGTAGTCAGTATAGAATCCATTCTTAAAGTTTTTATGCATTGCATACACAAGTGGGCTGCCTGCCAAATATGCAGAAGTTTTTATTCTGCCCAGAATTGTATCAAAATTTGATTCCAATTTTTTTTTTTTTTTGATGGACAACCAGCCTGACAGTATTTGGGTTGTTAGAGCACACAGTAAAGTTCCAGTTGCCACTTTCTCTTGCCTGGTTACTGAATTAACTGGTAACAAAAACTATCCCTGTTACTGTGCCTTGCGCTGGAACTCTAAAGGATGGGATTTCTTAACTGGACCTCAGTTTTTGTATCTTTACTTTTGGGTCTCTGCAGCTTCACACTGTAAATTAATTGTTGATTTTTTTAATTAGAAAGAAACCAAATTATTGACTGGTAGAGGTGGGTGTTATTTTAGGTGCAGAAATAGGAACTAGTCTGAAAATTTAGAAGTCTGAATGGTTTGTGGTGGTATTTTTTTATTTTGGTGGGATTTTTAGTTTTTTTTTCTTTGCATTTTTTATGTGTTTAGGGGTATTTTGTGGGGAGTTTTTTGGTCTTTAGTTTTTGTAGCTGAATGCACAGGCTGTCCTTTAAAAACATCCTGAACTCCTCAGAAAATTCACATGGAAATAATGTCATGCTCTTCTTATTAAAATAATGAAATATTTTCCATCAGAGTGAAAAATTAAGGATAATTTCTAAGATCAAGGGCTTTAATTATGACCCTGTAGCTTTTTTCTACAATAATTATATCAAAGGAAAACATAAAAATGTGTTTTTCACCGCTTTAATTTTTTATGTGAAAGTTCGGCTTGTCATTTCACACTTGCTTTTCTGTTTTGAACATCCTAATTCCTTAATTTCTCAGCAGCATTCTGGATCATGATTTGGCAATTTGCAACAAAGAAAAATGTGTATCTCCTGTAATCCAGTTTAATTTAATAAATTTCTAAGAGTGGATGAAGACTTCTGAGGTTATTTTTATGTTATTTCATCTTCAGTTGAAAATTTTGAGGGATTTTAACTAAGGAGCTGCTTTCAGCATTGATTTCAGCTTTTTCTACCTTACCTCAATGTACCATTAATATTGGAGAACGGCCAAAATTATTGTACAAAGCATTAAAAATGGACTCAAGGAAATTTTGTTCTTATTTCCCAATGTGCATTTGATTATGTCTGGGTTTTATTTTTTTTATAAAAAAAAGGAAATTAAAATATACTAGAGGTTATTTAGCATGTAGTTTTACACCTTTGGCTGTAGAGGTTTTCACAGTATCAGCTAAAATAAATAAATGTTGTCTGTTTTCCTCAAATTTTAGCACTATAGAGACTAAGGAAAAGCCAAAGCTTCACCTGTGCCGGGGCCTCACCACCCTCACAGGGAAGAATTTCTTCCCAACATCCCATTTAAACCTCCTCTTTTCCAGCTTAAAACCATTCCCTCTTGTCCTATCACTGCATTCCCTCTTCCTAAAGCCAACCCACACAAACCTGAAGCTGTCTCTGGAAAAACGTGGTCCTGGTTCCACTGTGGAACCTCGCTGTCCTCCAGGTAAAAAGAAAAATCCATTCTATTGAAAAGGAAAAATTGTAACTATGACTTTGCATCTAATTAAAATCTCATAAATATTTCCCCCCCCCACACCCTTCTTCTTCTGCAAATATCAGATGTGGATGTAATCCTCTCAGGGGAACCAACATCTCTCTGTTTATCTGTTTTAATTAAACTGTTTGTTAATTCTTGGGGATAAAGAAGGGGAAAGAAAAAAATTATTCAACTCCTATAGTTTAGTGGATTTTTAACAATGACAGATTGAAAAGCAGCAAAAATAAATAATACAGTTGTTAAAACTAATAATGTAACAAAGGTAAAAAGACATCCCTGTAGGCCAGGAGAAGTATTAACACAAACAGACAAATCCCAACAACCCTGCCATCAAAGAGTAGCCAGCTTTCTTGTTTTCCCACTAGATGGTCTGGCAATTAATAGCCCATTTGCAAGAACATCTGAGGAGTGTGGGGCAGTAAGGGAGGAGAAAAATCCCAAGGATTCAAAATTGTAGCAAGTAAGCGGCAGAAGTTGGATTTAATTGTGGATTAGATGTGAAATTTGGGAGTTTGATAGTAAATTACAAATGATGGGTTGCTATAGCTCTTGCAAATGGACAGCAGGAGAAGTGAGGAAGGGAAAAGGGGCAGGAAGAAATAGTTTGAGATTTTGGGGAGGAACAGTTTCAGCAGGCTGCAGGGATTAGGTGATTTCCACGGATGAGAGAGACATTGCTATGGATCCATAGGTAGGGATCTATCAGCAGCACAAAGTGCTGGAGATCTGCCGAGCTCCTTCTGGCCTTCCCATGGGAGGAGGAAGACAATTCCTGAGGAAAAGGAATGAGAAAAGGCATAACTTTTCATAGGGAGTAGGAAAACCACAAAAAGCTTTGCTGTGTCCTAAGAGCTGTGCAGGCAGGAAAAGCCAAGAGAGAGGAGGTGTGTTCCTAGAGATGGGGACAGTTCCTTGGCCTGAGGACCCCGTGGAATTCTCAGCGAGGCGGAGTGGTGGAGGTGGCCGTGTCCCTGGATTCCACAGGGACAGAGCCTTTCCCCGAGGGCTGCCTGGCTGCAGAGGGGGCTGAGCAGGGCTGGCAGGGGGTGGGACATGGGTTCGAATGTCTCTGCTCACTCCAGAAGGCTCCTGAGAGCAGCAGGAGTAGCAAGCACCAGCCAGGTCCCAAAGCTGCCACGATCGTTGTAAGGATGAGAGAGAACTGGGCAAAATTTTCTGCAAATGACTTGAATCAGATAAAATAAAGCCCACAAGCAAGGACGGAGAGAGACAGTGGAGCAGAAACCTTTCTACTCCAGCCCTGCCTGCCCCAGTCACTTTGAGCTTTCTCCATTTGAAAGTGAAATTTCTAATTTTATTCAAATAAAGCCTGGCTGTCTTGTGTTTAAAAGACTCTTGGTCTTTGGGGACCTCACTGTAGGTGATGGCTTCAGCAGATCCACTTCAAAGCTTTGGCGGATTCAGTGTCCTATCAGAGCAGATACTAATTAGTGAAGCTGTGGGCCCGATTCCTGTGGGATAGAACCCAACAGATACAATAGCATTATACTGGAATTAGTCCACTAAACCAATGAGTAAACCTGCACAGGCAGAACTCCATGGAAAATTTCCAGTCAATTCCAGTAAATATAGGAATGGGACTTAATGAAGAGATTGGGGAAAAAAACCAAACTTGTCGTTTTTCTAGGATTGCAAAGGAAAAGATCTGGAGCTCTTTTATATCAGGAGGAGAAGAAAACGTTTGCTTAACAGCTCACAGCGTTGAGAATAATAAGGCATTCTTGTATTTGCTGAACGTAAAAGAAAGCAGGAGATGTATAATATGTATATATAAACATATAAAAATGGGATTTCTCACTTATATACGGAAAAGGAGGGGGAAGAAAAGGAGTAATATGTGAGAGGAAACAGGTGGGCAAAAATGGTACACAGTAGAATAAACTCATTATTTGCCAATGGAATGTGTGGTATTATTGCTGATGTCAGATGCATTTAGCATTTGCCAGACTATTAGAAGAGAAAATGAAGAGCATCTGTCTCAAAACTTCCAAACAGAAACAGCAAGCTCTGAAAGTTTGTGCTTTGATACCTTTGCTTCCCCACCACTCAGCAAGCAATTGCATATTGAAATGTTTGAGCTGTCCTTGCTGTGGCAAGGCTTCCCAGCTCCTTGCAGGCTAATAAGGAGATGGATTTGTTGATACATTTTAGGAGGAGAGTGTGTTTGGAAGGAGAAATTGGATGCTGAGCTTTTGTTGTGATAGCTCTAAGACTCTGTATTTTGGCTTCGAGTTCTAAGACTCCATTTGAAGAAGGGGAAAAAGGAGAGAAACCAGCAGAAATGATTCAGGTGTCAAACAAAAGTCTCTTCCAAGAATAAGATTTATTTCACTTTGTAACCCCTTGCCAGAAGTTTGTGTTTTTGGGAAATGAAAATTTCTGTCTTGGTGGTATTAGTAAAGCAAAACCAGCTGAGCACATTCAAACAATGGACAGAGTATGTCTCTGCTAATTTTGAATTTTCTGGCTTTTGTCACTGTATGTCACAACTGTAATTATTATTTAAACATAGAGGTGAACTGCAAAACAGAAATGAAACTTTAGCTGAGAAATGCTGTATGAAAGAAAAGTTCCTGCTAAGTTGTGCAAAACTCCAGCACAGCTCCATGTTTTAATTTATCCTTGTTTAAAATTCTGCATCTGCCATCTGCAATTACCCCGGTGAAATGTTTATTTACCAGCAAAAAATCAGTTTACATGGTGGTTTTGGGGAGTTTGGGCACTTTCAGAGATTGAATGATGAGAGAATCAATGTCTTGACAGAGACACTGGTGCTCACCTGAGAGCGTGGGCCAGTGCCAGGGATATTTCCTTCTGTCTTCCAGTTGAAAGATCATTTCTTCCAGTCAATGTGGAGCAAGGTTTTGTGTTTCTCTAGTCTGGACTACTTCACATTTTAACTAACTTGCGGTAGTTTTGTTTTTCTTTTTCTTTTTCTTTTTTTTTTTTTTTTTTTTTAATGCAACAGAATAACCCACCTATAACAGCATATTTTAAAAAATGATCTATGTAAATTAAACCTTTTCTCTAAAACTGGTAATTTGGGATAATAAAACTTTGTAACTGACTTCACGTTGGCTCTCCAAGAGAGCCAGGTTTGGTGTTGGGACTGCTGATGGCCTGCACTGCTTGCTCCTCTCAGATTTTGGGAATGTCAGTGAGCATTGTTCAAACTGTTCCAGGGTCCAGCCCAGTTTTGTTGTTCCTACTCTGTGAGTCTGGAGTGATTTCTAGTAGCCCCTATTTGTATAACTTGGGTGATATTCCAGATGTGTATGGGGCTAATTCCATCCCTTGTGAGGCTGCAGGAAGGAGGAATTCTGTCTTGGTATTCAATTGAAACCCTAACCTGGGCTCACACTTCCAGAGGGCAGGGTTAGATGGTTCCAGAGGAAGAAATTCTTCCCTGGGAGGGTGGGGAGGCCCTGGCACAGGGTGCCCAGATTTGTTGTGGCTGCCCCTGGATCCCTGGCAGTGTCCAAGGCCAGGCTGGATGGTGCTTGGAGCACCCTGGGACAGTGGAAGCTGTCCCTGCCCATGGCACGGGGTGGATTGGGCTGAGCTTTAATGTCCCTTCCATCCCAGACCACCCTGTGATTCCATGATTTACTGCAATGTCTTTCTGCTGCTAAATATCTCTGCCTTGCTTGTGCTGGGTTCTGAGCTGATCATTTTGCTGTGTTTTCTGCAAGCATCTCTGTTGAATGTTTCATTTGTGGAATTAGTTCCTTATCCTGTAAAATCTTGTGCGTATGCTTAATACTGAGGTTAATTTGGAGTGAATGCTATCTTTTGATGTGCTACACTAGGACAAAACAACTCCTATTTTCACTTTTCGTCCATAACCAGGTGTGATGTTTTGCTGCTGATCTTTTTTATGTAAGGACTTTTATTGGAAGCATTAGGGGAAGACCAATGGAAAGCTTGAAGCAGGGATTCATGTCACCTGTCAAACACTCATCTACACAATTATAAAAACATAAAGGGACTTATAAAACTAGGTATATTTAACCTTTTTCTTGTATTTTAAAAATATCTTCCCCCCCCCAGAGATTTCTGTGCTGGTTGCTTAAGCAGAGCACAACTAAAAATTTGAGAGTCCTGGCCTGGGTTTGGTTCTTAACCTGGGAAATGTAGGGTTACTTTTTTGTGTAAACAGTGGGTTTGGGGATGGATCAGACGTGGGATCTGCTTCAGGAATCATCACATAATGACATGATGTGCCTTCCTTAACCGGACAATAGTCTGGCCTTTGGGTAGTTTTGTAAAAGCTGTTCGTACCTTTCTGTCCATGTAAACAGTTCATATATCTGTCCTTAAGAAATATCCTTTCGTTTTATGTGTTCAAATAAGACTTTAAATGTTATAAACCAGAATCCTGCAAAATGACAAAAAATTCTATTGGTAACAGTAGGCGATGTGATATTAAGTCATTGATGTTCATACGCTCTGAATCTCTGTTGTATTTCCTTTTTTTCTGCTCTGGAACAAACTAAAAAGGCTTTGGCAAGGCGGGATCTTACAACATCAAACTCTACCAAAGGCAGATTTCCACAAAGTGCTTGCACAGCACAGAAAGTTTAAGTGCTGGCACTGAGACAGGTTTGTGTGGTACAGAAGAATTCTTATATTTGAATGTTTCTATCTTACAAGCCTTTATATGTCAAACTTTAAGTGGAATTGACTGTTTATCCCAGTTGATTTTGACTAGTGACGCCTTCCAGGTTGAAGGGCGCTCCCTTCACTCTGTTTCCCATCAGCACTCCTTGACTACTGGCATGTGGTGCCAATTTGTTCCTTCTGTACAGAGAAGAAAAGAAGTTTGGATTTAATTTTAAGCCTTGACACAAGGTTTAATTTGCTAAAAAGGGGAGCTGTGCCATTGTAAATCTTGGAGGAGACACCAAGGTTGCAAAAATTGTCAGCCCAATCTGTTTTGAGCACCATTTCAGACGTTCTGTTAAAGGAACAATATTCCTTTTCACAGCTTGTTCAGCTGTGTCAAACCACACAGGTTAGAGTGGAGCTGGCTATTTATTGTACTTTTTATTGCTTTCTGATCAAGTTTTTATGCTAGGAGGGAAATTTATGTGCTGGAAATGATTTATCAATACTGCAGATGGGAGAAAAAAAAGTCGATTTTTTTCAGGTGAGTAAAGCTCAAAGCACAGCAGCTTAAGGCTTTGCCAGAGAGACTCGTGGAATAAAATCACTCTCCTATTAAAATCTCCCAGAATTCAGAAGTAATCACATGGTGGGTCTGCTAGCATCCTTTTGAGAAGTAAACTCTGGTAGAACGTGGTGTTGGCACTCCAGCACTGGTTTATTTCTGGTGTTAGGTCAGACCACACTCAGCTCTAAAGGCCCTTTGGCCCTGTGTGTAGGTTCTGATCTTGCCTCGGATGATGTAAATGGTCTCTCTTCCTTCACTGCTTACATTGCAGAAGAGGAGGGGGTTTAGCATGGAGCTCCACATCTCTGCTGACAATGTGAATTTGGTCATTGACTTAGGTTCGGGGCTTCGGCCTCTCTCCTAATTCTTTGTAAATGTTTTCTGAGCCATGATGATATTACCAGGGAAGGGCAGCATGACGTGATGGGATTTGGTAAATATTTATTACAGCTAGTCTGGTTTTAAAAAAATAATCATTTGGAGCTGGTTAAAACTCAGAAATTTCAAAGTATACCAGCAAAGCTATAATACATTCATGTATACTAAACCCTACACCGTATCTTGCCTCAGACCTTTTTTATTTTGCTTTTTAAGAAATGGATGTCTGACCCAATAGTTCATTTATGCTCATCCGTCACATAAGTCCTTTTTATTTCTTGGATTAAGTGCTACAGACCTAATAAATCATCGCTGCTCTTCTGGCACCATCCCAGCTCATGTTGTCAATCTGGGCAATGTGTGTGTGTAATGTTTTAAATTCTGCAAACCAGCAAGCTTTTGTTAACTTTAACTCTGTGCGTTATAGAGAGAAGAGGAGAAATGAGAGGTGTGCCATGAGCTGCACAATTTATCAAAACATTGGTTTTGGGCATTTACAACTGGCATGAAGTGGGACCTGGTTCTAAATTTCCAATGGCTTTTTAAAAATTTTTTTTAAATAAAACAAGCGCTGCTGAACCCTATGCCAAAACCGAATGGAATGTGCATCCCATTTTCTCTTTGCATGAGTAAGCCAGGTGGAACTGGGGAGGGTGGCAGCCACGGGTGCGTCCCTGTGGAGCTTAGGAGCATGTGGGGCAGCAGAAGTGTGCGATTCTTACGTGTGCAGTTCAAATATCAGTTCTTACACCCCTGAGCACAAGCATTTTGATTTTTCCCAGACCTAAGCCCATGCTCTGTGTTGTACATCATATCCCTGTTCCAGATGATGGGATTTATGGAGAGGATGTGTTGGGTGCTTTGCAGGAAGACGTGTATCCAATTTATCTGTGCACAGCTCCTGACTTATCAGCTCTGTCTCCCAGATCCTTTTCTCCTGGTATTTGTAACAGGATGGTTACTCCTCCTGAAGGTGAGGGAGGAGTGCAGTTAGATCCACCTCTCCAGTTACTCTTCCTGCTGCTCTCTAACTCCTTAGTGGGAAGATCCAGTTAACCCTTTGGCTGCTCAGAGTCAGAAATCCTGATTTCTGGGTTGCAGCTCTCACTGGTGTCTGATGTAGTTTTGATGGAGTTAAGGAGATTGTTTTAATCACACACACCAAATAGCATTTATAAACAATATGCCAGGTGTAAAATTTAACCTGAATTTATGGTGTCCTACAACATTTCAGTGAAGATGGATACTGCAGAGATTAGGCTGTGATTCATTATCTTTCTGGAGCTAGGTTAACTACGAGAGGCTTTCTGCTCATGAGCATCGTGTGTTTATTTTATTTGATGATGGCACCACGGATTTCAGTGCACAGAGGAGTCCGTATCCAGCTGATCTAGAAACCAGCCTCAGATCTGAGCCTGAGCAAACCCCTTGTCAGCTGCTGCTGAAAAAAGCCTGATGACCCAGGGCCAGCCCTCCCTCAAAGCCAGGCACAGGATTTAAGTCAGCTGCCGAAATCCAGCTGGAGCCCTGGGAGCGCTCACCTCCCACTGCCCGCCAGCGGCAGGAGATGCTGTTAGACATGGGAAACTTCTCCTAGAGGGAGACCTCTCCAAGCTTCCTTCTCATCCCAATTGTCCTAATATTTCCATTTAGGGCAAGGCAACAACTCTGTTTGGGATTGGAGTGATCTGCAAGGTCTCGTGATGAAGCAGAATGTTGTTTACCTGCAAAAAACAGAGAGAAATCCCCTGCTGTGTGACTACTGGGAATGTCTCAGGCATCCTCTGTTGGTCCACACGGACAAATTGCATTCAGAGGCACGCAGTGTTTGTGCAATTAATCAAGCCCGTTCTGAAGCCAGCATAATTTGGAAAGATGACCATTTATAGAAGATTTGTTGTTTGCTGACCGCAGTTACAATTATCTACGAGAACAGATAGGTCAGATTTATTTAAGTTGCTCTTTTTTGGTAAAAGCAGTATATTCTGTTAAAATTGGCCAGCGAAAAGATTTGTTTCCATGTGGGTGTGTATTTCAACACTGCGGAAAAAATGGTTATTTCATAAGCTTGAGCATCAATCTTTGGATTTACACAAATTTTAAATTATATTCCTAAGAGTTTGTAGCGGGAGCCAAGAGTTATTTTCTGGTTATTAATCTTTCTCCCCTATCCAAAAACATCCCCAAACTTTGTTTAGCTGTACAGTCTCTACAGACTGTTGATTGTACTGTACTGGGGCTGAGAATGTAGGAGTTTATGTAACCAGTCTCTCTGTTTAAATTTCAATGACAGATATTTTCATTTTGTTTACAGCCAAATAACAATGCAAACGTGTCATGCTACAGCCGCGGACGTGGTGTGCGGCCATCGAAAAGGGCACTCACCAAATTGATTCCTTGATCTTATCCTCTTAAAAACTTATTAAAAGCATTTCATTGTTGTGTGCCGGCTATTAGAGAGCAAAAATAAGCTTTCCTTATTTACATAAGGATGATGGCCAGTCACTATGTCTTGTGGGTTATTGGCTGTTTGGTTAATCACAAAGCTGTGTTATTACAGCCTGTTTGTAGTTTGCAGCTAAGCAGAAAACCACACATGGCACAATGGTGAAATGTTTCACTGCAAACCCAAATACTTCAATAAAATCATATCTTTAATCTGTTTATAGCCTTGCAATATTTAAATTGCTTGCATGGCTTTGATTATAAACTTTTACGTAGATATCTTCGTGCTGGAGTATTTGGTAATGCGAACGTCAATGCGAGGCAGCTTTCTGGGCATAATTAATGCTAAGTGATAATTTGCAAGTGAATTTGTGGAGTCTCTTCTGGGTTTTCCATCTGGTCCTTATCATGCAAAGATGTCCAGTCAGCAGTGTTCAAGTTGTTCGCAAAATTCTTCGCCCAGCATCTCCAAGCACAGAAAAGTCTCCTTCTATATCCTCGACAAGGTTTCCTAACCTTCCTAACTTCTGTTTGCTCTTAAGGAAAGCATAACAACTTCCAGTTGCTATAACATAATTAATTTCAGAGTTTCCCCAGAATTTTAACAGATTTTTGAGGTAGGCTAATGACGCAGGCTTAGCTTAGGCTTTATTTTTGCCTGCTGCAAAAAACCAGCTCACATCTGAAAATCCTGTTCAGAAATTCCTCAGCCTGTGTCTTGAAAATGGTCGAGTGTTTTCCTTCCACTGCTGTGCCCGTGGTGTGGAGCACTGAGCAGCTCTTTGGGAATGATGTTCCTCTTGTGGTTTTTTGCTGGTGTCCAGCCTAAACCCAGTGACAGCCAGTTTATACCTGTTTATACCCATGCCAGGACTAAAATCTCTTCTTCCTTTACTTTTCTATCCTGAGCAGTCACATTCATCATCCACTACTGTTTTTCTAGGATTAATGTGCCACCTTGAACTTGTACTTAGTGTAACTATATTTAATTCCATTTATATTAATCTGCTCAAGGACACGTGACACATTTATAGGACATATTACCACCTTTCTGGGTGTGGTTGATACCCGCTAATTTTTGTATCACCAGCAAACTTCACGTTCCTCTTTAAGGCAAAATCATAAATTAAATGTAAAGGTTTATTTTAAAAGTCTTATACAAGGAACGTCTCCAGTATCTCTCCTCCAAATCAAGAGCACGACATATTGAAGTTGGTACTTCAAATTGTTTATTTTTCACTCTTATTTTGCTGCTTTCTGCCTCATTTTTCTTCCTTCCACCTCAATTTCTCCATGGTGAGTGCTCTGTTTACAAGAGATTTTCATGGTTCTTACAGGGTTGACTACCACTGTCTTATGAAAGCATTAACCATCTCTCTCTCTTTTTGCAGAAATAAAACAGTATATGGTTAGCATATGTTTAATGTTACCCAGATAAATCTGTATTTTTCTTTTTGTTCTCCTCACTTAGAATTTTTTTTTTTTAATGCATGAAATTCAGTGACTTAAATACATTTGTTCAGGATTTCTGGATATTCGAGTACCTGGGAAAAGCAGTAGATCCAAAAGGTCCCCTGGACTTCTGGAAATTTAAGGAATTTTGTCTGCAGAAAACAAGTGAAGTGGGGCTTGTGATCCCAGGAAGTGTCCAAGCTGCGTGTTCAGGAATCATGAGTTTTATAGACCATATCCAACACAGCGTGTGCACGCGGAGTCATTTTAGAAAAGTATGGATGAACTGGGTGGCAACCATTGCTTACGTCCTCTCTGGAATCATAGGATGATTTATTTTGGGAGGGGCCTTAAAGCCCATCCCATTCCACCCCCTGCCATGGGCAGGGACACCTCCCACTGTCCCAGGGTGCTCCAAGCCCTGTCCAACCTGGCCTTGGGCACTGCCAGGGATCCAGGGGCAGCCACAGCTGCTCTGGGCACCCAGTGCCAGTGCAACATCTCTGGGTGCAGTATTTTATGTGCCAATAAGAGTCTCCACAGAGGTGAACTCTACCCTTGTGCTGAGATGGAGACCAGAAGCCGGATGGATGAAATTAAAAATGAGAGACAGTGCTGTGGAGATGGCACAAAGAACAAAAACTCGACGAGGGGAGTGAAAAAACTTGCCTTGCGTGGATATCGTCAAATTCCTTCAGCTACTGGCCAACAGATGAGTATGTGCATCACCATTATATAAAAAAATATTTGCAAAGGAGCCAAAAATCTGTTAACTGAACTTGCAGGAAGTGAGGAAGAACATGGCAAAGATTTTGAATAAAACACCCAGGAAACAAACTTCTCAGATTTCCAAGAAACACTTTTTCTTTGGAAAGAAAACATAAACACCCCCGACTTTCTGAACAAATGCATGTGAAGTGTGAGTGACTGAAGGATTAATTCTTCCCCTGCATAAACCCGGAATGAAATACCCAAATTCTCAATTATATGAACCGCTTGACACCTGACAGTGCTTAATAGTTATTGGAAGGGGGAAATGTGTAGCAGAACTATCAGGCCAAGAGAAATCCCATTCACATGCCTGAGAAAACTTCGGGCAACGTCTCGAAAGGAAAGTTTTGGAAAAGCTCTGGTAAGAAAACAGAAGCTATGAATCATGCCATGTGGTATTAAAGAATTTAGAGAGCACACTGAGAAGTTCCATATCAATGCTTTTTCTTAAATGTATTCAACAAAGGGTCTATTTCCCTTCAACACTTTCAAATTTCGGCTTTCTCTCCCTTCTGCTTTTTAGCAGAAGAACTACTCAAAAAAAAAAAAACCTTGCACAGTTATAGCTTTTACTGTAAAATCCCTGGATTTCTTGCCTTTTTATTTTTCTGCTTCTCAATTGGTTTAGAGAGAATTTTAAAGTTATAGCCTAAAAAGGGAATATTAAAAGAAAGAGATTATAAAAGCAATTGTAGAAAAGTTTGGGAACTCATAACTTGGAAGTCTTGTAATAGCTAGAGCAGGGCTGCATATCAAAACATGTCATTTTCTTCTCCCACAGTACTCCAAAGTAGAAAAAAAAACTTACTGAATCTTTGATTTCTTATCAGTGCTTTGCTGATCCATCAGTACAAATTTATTTCCAATAATCATGGTGGAAGAAAGAAATTCAGACTCTCGAGCTCCTTGAATAAAGCATTTTAGGAACTCATTCTCTGACCAATTTAGCTTGAATTTCAATTAATATTTGTTGAATTTTGCATGTCTGGAAGTGTAAATCAGTTAAGGAAGATGCTTTGGGATTCATTGCTTCATCTGATTCCTTGCAATAGTCCAGGGCATTGGGATTGAGTTGCCTGGAGCAGGCTGAGTATGGAAATTCTCCACATCTAGTTTGGGTTTTTTCCTATTCCTAATCAAATCTCACTGCTGTAAAGTACAAAAACTGAGAGATTTTTGTTGCTTTTTCTTGTGGTTTTCTGGTGTTTGTTAGTTTAGGGTTTTTTTTTAATATATAATATAAAATTATTACTGTGGGCCTGGCTTATGCAGGGGTTGAGGTTGATCATTCTAAGGCCATTCTGATCTTCAGATATTGAAAGGGAGCAGAACATCACACAAGAGCAGCCCCAACCTTCAGACTGATCAACAGCCCTGTCTCACTTGTGATCTCTTTGTTTCATTTGCAGAATATATTTAGTTTTTCTAGTAAGAGCCACTGAGATCTTTAAAACAAGCATTCAAATGGTGGATTAGTGAAATTAATGACAAAACTTTGGGTTTCCTTTGGTTTTTGTTCACTACACACACAAAGCCCTGCAGCAGCAGAACAGATCATTTTTGAAATGGTCCCCAAAAAATTGTGTTTTCCTGCGTACATTATGTAAATTATCTGTATTTTGATTTTAATGATATAACAAATATCCAGGATAAACTAACATTTAAGGAATGCTGCATTTTAACCTCTCTGACTTTTCATCTGCTGTGATAGATGGGAATTTTCACTTCTTCTCTATCCCCTCAACTGAATGTTGTAAAACCTGTTAGTGGCACTGAAGATTATATGGGTGCTTCCATGGAGAAATTCAGTCTGTATTTTACTTATATCAAATTTTTAAAAGTGGTGTCACATTTTCAATCCAACCTGGGACATGAGGACCTCAGAGCTCTTCCCACCCCAGGTCTCATTAGTGTGATACCATCAGAATGTCAAAGAATGTCGTTGACAAAAGGCGCATGTTAATTATGATTTGTGTTATTAGTAAAAATTAGTTTAGACTGAAATTTCACAAGCTGATCTTCATGTCACTTGTTGCCCAACAGGTCTGATAAGGAAAAACAGCATTTTAGGCTGTTGGATTAAAACATTTAAAATAGTTGCCTGTATAATACTCCCCTTTTATATAACACTTATATTTTTCAATTTTTGTCTCTCCTTCTACGGGTTCTTTCCTCTCATTTTATTGGTGTACCAGTTTAAAAATATAAACTGCAGAAGATGACTTTTTCTTGCAAGTGGGGCTTTTATTAGAAGAAGTTCACAAGTGGATTTTATTAGAGTAGAAATCCGTAAAGTTTCTGACATATTAAACTGTGCTCAGGCTGCATCTTTTTGTCATAAAACAGTGAAGTCTCTCTGACCTGAATTTTTCTCAGTAGACTCTTTAGAAAATAAAAGCACGGATTGATTTTATTTTTAAGCAGGTTTAATTGAACAAACGATACTGCACTTCACTGCAATATATGGTATATCCCAAATTGTCTATTTTGAGTAGTGATTTTTATCAGGCAAGACTTTGTCCTTAAATTCCTGCAGATTTGTATTGCTTTAGTTATATATTCTGTCATATCCATAAAATATTGAAAATATGTTTTTCCCTCATAGATTTACTGAATTATATTTTACTTTTAGAATTGCATTAAATGGCAGTAGGTACAGCAAATGAGAGCTGCAGTCTGAATCATTAATTAATTATTACATTAAAAAGAGTTTCTTATTTCCACAGTGAGTTAGTGTTGCTGTATGATGTGGGATTACTGATATATTGAAACATTATTGAGCTTTCTGTGAGGAATTCAGGGTATTTTATATTTTTCCCACTGTGAATTGATGGAAAAATATGTATACAAGGAAAACCACAAACTCTAGACATGTGTGTGCTTTGCAAGACCAAGAAATTGGTTAAAATTCTGCAAAAGTTCATTAAAAGGAGAGTTTCAGGCAGAGTAAACCATGCTGGCAGCCACTTATTGCTTCCTTTCACATCGATGCTGGTTTTAGTGTCTGTCTTTACCTCCAGGCTGAGACTTGGCAAATATGTTTTCTATTTTAGGGGTGGCTAAACTAAAGTAGAGATGGTTCAAGCTAATTGTATTGATAATTTCTTTAACCAGGGCCTTTAACCAAACTTCTGGTGTAACCACAATTTAATCCTAGGGTGTATTTAAATAAAGAAGTATTACTAATTTATACCAGCACAAATCATTGCAACACGAAAGCTGCTGGTAGTTCTGGCTTTATTTTTTGTGTTTGGCAAGTTTTTCCTCTCTGCATATTGTAGTGGTGTATTTTTTGTTTGTGCAACACTTTGTAATACAGATAAAAGAAATATCAACTTCAAGGTCTCTGAGCATGTCCTGTGCTGCTTTCCTTTATTAAATGGTATTATTGGACTCTTTTCACAGAAATGCTGATGTTTTCTACCTGTCTGTCACTGCTAATACAAAAAGGAATTTAATGTGCACCAAACAATTAAATCCAAGACTTTTATGATGTCTAAATTATGTTATTCATCTAAGTCTTAAACTTGGTTGCATTGTGAAGCTGCTCTGTCTGCTGTTGCTGACTCTCCCACCAAAGAGTTTGGCCAGTTCCCTCTGGCCAGAGAGCACTTCTGGAATTATAAAATACATTGGGCCTATTTTTTCTTCCCTTCAACAGGCAAAGCTTAACAAGCCCAAAGCCTGCTGGACAAATAAAAAGAACTAAAGAGTTGAAAAGAATTTGCAGAAAAGGCAGTTTCAGGCTTCTTTAACAATCCACAGATGCCAAAAGGCACAACGAGGAGGAGATTCACACCAACGATGTGACAGATATCTTTTATTCTGTAGTGATGCTGTCAGTAAAAGCAATTTAATATGGACTCCCCTAGCACTCTGCCGTCTCATTTAGGCATCCAGGTGACTCAGTAATGCACCCCAGGAAAATTCATCTTCAGATATTTACAGAATCTGTAATTTTCTGACACAGAAAGATGCTTTGTGCTGGAAAAGGGCTGGGGAGAAGCAGTGCTTGTGCAGGGGAGGGTTTTTTCCAGGGTGTGGAAATCACGGGAGTAGCAGCATTGCAATATTTTGTGTTTGGTGACTTTTGAGAGGTTTGCAAACTTGTTTATAATTATCTTGTTGGTTGAGACATAAAAAGCAGGATATTTTGTAGCATTGACTCATTCAAAGGCTTTAGAGCAAAGACTTCTTCCCTCCAACAGCCAAGGTTATAATCTGTGCTCTGGGAACTTGTTTTTATCTAGAAATCAGTGGGAAGAATGTCCAGTCCATTTTTCGGGTTCTTCTCACTGAGCTGGTCACTTCCCTCCATCCCAGGCTCTCAATAAACCCTTTTAATGGGATAATTTCTACAGATCTCTTCTCTTTTCCTCGTGCTTGGAACTGTACTGATTTTCCAGCCAGTCAGGGTGTACTGACCCTCAAACCAACACACAAAGAACTTCTCGGATACAATTAGGCCATAACAGCTCTTCCCTTTCCATGTTAATTCTCGACGCTGGAAAAGTGTCTGGTTGTTTTCCAGTGGCACAAGGAGGTGGTGACTGAAATTACCAAAGGATGGGACTGCAGGCAGCTGTTTTTAAGGATCTATGAAGAAATGTAGGAATAGGGGAGGAGAGGTGTAGGCAGTGCTGGCAAATTCCTTGGGATGCACCTAAACCATCTCTTTTTCAACCAGTTTTCCCTGCAAAAGCACTCATAGGATGAGAAGAAAAATGCATGTCTGAGGAGTTTGTAAGAGAGAAGATATTCTAGAATCAATAGATAATAATATGTCAGAATTAGGATTTATTGCTCATCTTGCTACACACAAATGTATGCAAAGATATATAAAGAATTGCAGTTTAGGAAATATTTATTAAGAAAAGGAATCATCAACAAAAAGCTTTAAGTTCTCCAGTCTGAAAGAGAAATCTGTATTCTTATTCCTCTTTAACTGGGATAGGAAGATTTAAAAAATTTGGGTAAATATTTAGATGAAATCTACGATGCAGAATTAAACACTAAATACTATTAAAACCTTTAACAACAAAATTGATTTTTTAATCTATTATCAGTATACATTGTCTCAGAATTTATTTCTGGTTGTTTTCATCAGTGCTAGGTGTGTATTCTGATATTTTGACAAAAGAAAAAGGTAAAAACACCTCTGAATTTAAATAGATGAACAAACTGGTGCTGCAACAATCAAAGTTCTTCTGTCTCTCTGAGGAAATTTTGGAGGATCTGTACCTACATGTTCTTGTCTTACATTTGAGCATTTTAGGAATATTTTCTGTTTCACTTTGGGTTATCGTTGAGCTGGACTCCCTTTTCTCATGGGCATCACTGATCCATGATTCCAGACCAGGTAGGATGGGGAAAATCTCTTCTTCATTGGACTTTCAGCCCAATGCCCATGTCAAAGATTACTGGAGAGTGGGCAGGGAGTTTTTTAGACTGAGAGATTCAATTCAAGAATATTTTTTGAGTTTGTTTCCACTCCTGTGGATCCCAGGGTCCTGAGCATCCCAGCACATGGAGTTTGCTCCCATGGTTGGATGTCAGCTCCTGGAAACACAGAGATTATATGGGAAATGCACTCTTCTTTCAAACTTATCTCTCCAGCCCTGTTTAATAAATGATGTGTT
This sequence comes from Callaeas wilsoni, assembly GCA_013398955.1. Classification (NCBI taxonomy): domain Eukaryota; kingdom Metazoa; phylum Chordata; class Aves; order Passeriformes; family Callaeidae; genus Callaeas; species Callaeas wilsoni. The sequence goes on along the minus strand of VWPU01001214.1, from coordinate 104,081 downwards.
CATGATCTTTTAACATCAGTAACAATTTGTTAGTCATATTACAGTGCAGAAGAGAGAGACTGAGAAGTTATCTGAACCATTTTAAAACTTAAATTAGCCACCATAAAGTGCAGAATAAAATTATTAAGACTTTCTTGTAATACAAAATTCATAGAGACAAAACTCTAATTTCCTGATGGATATATGATATTAATGTAACGGATACCTCAGTGTAGTTAAATTGCATTAAATGGTTATTAATGCTTGAATAAACTTCAAGGAAGTGGGTACTGGTTGAAATGGGATAATATTTTGTTCTGCTAAATTATACGTTAATTGGTATTTCCTCTCTTGTAAAAGGACCTAAAGGGCTTAATAAAATATCTGGTAGAAACATTAGTTTTTCTTCTTGAGATGTTAAGTCTAGAGCTTAACTGGAAACATTTCAGATCATTCCCAGAAAATTCATCGGCACTCATGATGACATGGCTCACAGGACTTCCCAAAATAAATAATTATGAATTTCAGTCAGGAACATACAGGGCAACAAGCAAGGAAAGGGAAGAAAATCTACGAGTGACTTGTTTGCTGCTTTTTAAAAATATTTGAAATTATGCTTTGCTTAGATGTAGGTAACGGCTTCCAGTGGAATATGGTGGGTAAAGGAAGGCTCTTGGCATGGGAGACCACTGCTCACAGGATGACAGAGGAGGGGAACAAAAAAAAGAGCCTCAATGCCCATCTCTGCATAATTCAGAGGCAGCAGCAAATCAGGAGGAGATTGTTTAAGAAATTCTCATTGGATAGTTGAAACTTTCCTGCAGTGATTTTTGCTCCTTCTTTGTAGAACAGCTTATTCCTTGTTGTGTTAGAACTGACCAGAATCTTTATTCGAGGACTAGGTATGATATTCCTACATGGAAATGTCATATACGGATACTCTTTCACTTTCAGAAGGAAAAGAGAGGGGAAAAAACCCTCCTTATGAATATATTTTATATATATATACATATATATGAATTTATTGGTATTATGGATAATCTTCCTTTCACTCATACATTCAACAATACTGTGCTTAATAATTACGGAAAATGAGGTGTTTCCAACTTTTCTTCTGGAAAAACTTTATTTGATGGATGACTGAATGCCTACAGAAAATTGACTACGACACCAAAAGGAAGTAAAATGATTTCCTTAAGGACACAGGAACAAGTGAGGATGTCTCAGCCTCTGGCTTTACAAAAGCCATTCATGTTTCCATTGTGATGTTGTTGGGTTTTCCAAGGTGGATGTGCAAGGTTGTTTTCTCTGCTCCTCCTGCCCCCTTCCCCATGTTAAAATCAGGACTTCCCTCCCTTTAGAGTGTTTCTCATAAATATTTTGTTTTTCAGGTGATATTTTCTGGGAAGCACAAACTGACATATTCTTTCTGTGTAACTTAAAGCAAATCAGGGGGAAGAATAAGGTTAGCCAAAGTTTTTGAGCTCTGTGGTTTGTCTTAGAAGAAAACCACGATAGTGGAATCAGATACTTTTGATGCAATATAAATACTTTCATATTTACGAAGAATGGGCAAGTTCCCATTTCCTGATTGCCGAAGGAATCATATAGGAGCCAGCGCTTTTGTTTCCAGCCAAGTGTGATCCCTTTCACAGATTTAATTCAGACTCTGGCTACAACTATTTCTCTCTCTGGGCCTTGTCTTTTCTCAGCTTCTTTTCTCTTTTTGCTTATTTTTCTCCAAGGCACATTTTAGACCATTCCAGAATGGTTTGGGTTGGAAGGGACCTTAAAGCTCCTCTTGTGCCACCCCTGCTTTGGGCAGGGGCAACTTCCCCTATCCCAGGTTGCTCCAAACCCCATCCAGCCTGGCCTTAGACACTTCCAGGGATGGGGCAGAACTGATTCTAAACAAGAAGTGTTTTATAAAAGTGCTGCAAAGCCCTTATTGCAAACTCTGAGTTGGTTTGTCAGAGGGAATTTAAATAATTTCTGGCTTAATACAACTTTTCAGCAGTGTAAGATGTTTGATCATGGAAGAATAAAGCCATTGACTGAAGAAACTTCTCTGAGGGGGAAAAAACCCTCAAACAACATTTTATTCTGCTTATTATTTTGAGTTCTACTCATCCTCAGCTGGTGCCAGGAGAACACGTGGCTCTTAGGGACATGGTTTGGGGTGGACTTGGCAGTGTTGGCTTTATGATTAGGCTGGATGGTCTGAAGGGTCTTTTCTGAGCTCCACCATTCCCAAAGATTCCATGGCCTCTCCCATAGGGGCTGGGATTTACCTGAGGCAGCCCAGTGTGTTGTGAGAGCTTCGTGTGCAGTGACAGTGAAAAACCTGAGCCCTGGGGGACTCAGCATTTCTGGAGATGAAGATCCCTGGGAGCTTCAGCCCTTTTTTGGCTGGCAAGATGCAGCTGGTGCAGCAAAGCTGAGTGTGAGGGAGACCTCGTGCTATTCAGTGTTGCCGCCTAAATTCATTTCTGATGTGCAAAACCACAAAAACAATCAAGGCAATGTAATTTTACCCTTAAAAATATATTTTTTTTTAATGAGAGAAGAAAGGAGACCTGGAATGGGATGATCCCTCTCGGTATTCTGAGTGGTGTGAGGTTGTCCCCATGCTTGTTGTTGGGAGTTGCTGAGCATTTTGAAGGAGAAGACTGCTGTTTTGGTGTGTTATTAGCATTTTCTCCAGGGCAGAGGCAGCTCAGAGCTAAGTCTTGCTCTGCCAGAGAGGAATGATTTATTGGATGATCTCCCTGAGCTCCCAGCCTCTGCCTTCCCGTCTTCAACACCCTGCACAAGAATGGAAACACTTCATGGGCTTCATCTTAATAGGAACTCCCCCACTCCAAAACAAGATCTTTATCCAAAGATTTTAATTAATTGCAAAAGTTAAAAATAAATCGTGCTGGAGTGCCATTGATAATCCTCCTAGGCTGGCTTTCATTCATGTTAATGTGTAATACAGCCACAGTAAGATTTAATTTTAACCATAATTATAAAAGTTTGAAATTAAATCTTACTGGGGATGTGTTCTCCATTAATATGGACAAAAACTGATCTGGGAGGATTATTATGGGGGACACAAGAAAGATTTAATTTTTAACTTTTATAATTAATTCAAAAATGTGATAAAGGATTTTGTTTCAGGGGAGGGGGGAGTGCTCTCCAGACCACTAAGACATCCCAGCAGTCTTTCAGAGCCATCTTAATTACAGCCACAAAGAATTATTTGTTAGAGAATGGTGGTCAGGAGCTCAAACTGCTTCTTTTATCCAGAAATAAATGTGCAGACACTCAGAAACTTTCACTGAATAAAGGACTGCAGTTGGTGAGGAAAGAAGATCAGAGGGACATAGATATGCATATATATTTATATTTTTGTGTTTTTATGTGCAAATACATGAACACATGGAGGTGGAAACGCGCATCTATATAAAAATGGATATAGATATGTAAATGTACATCGATTTTATGAATAAATGTGCATGTACTTATATAAAACTTGTAGCAAACATGCATTTGTTCTTTACTTTTCTAATACTTTACACGGATGCATTGACACATGTACCTAAACACAGGGAAAGGAATTTTTCCTATTAAAAAGAAGTTACTGCAATAGGAGAAAGGGACGATTAATGGAAACCATTTCTTCCAGTGCATGTGGCTGCACTGAATTTTGGTGTATTTGTCATGCTGCAGAATGGGCAGAAATCGAGGGAATGTGCTGAAAATTTTCTATGGATGATCAGCTTATGATAAAATTAAAGATGTATGAAAACAATTAAAAGGAGTGAAGGATTAATTTCAGAGGTGCATGTTTAGGGATCTGTTTTGACTGTAAATTACAGCTCTGCTCTGAAGTACCAAGCCTTGATGGTTTCAGGTTCACTTCATGTTTGTGATCCCACATCAAACATACAATTTTCCAGTGCAGAAGGGTTGGATTTTTGAGTCCAGCTCGTGGTCACACTTTTCTTTTTGCTGCTCACTTTTTTGCTTGTCTCCAGTGTTGAAATTTTAACATTCAACCAAAAAATTCAAGATTTTTTTCATTATGAAACCAAGAAATAGAATTTAATGATGAGTCTTTGTGAGGATGCTCAGAGTTCAGAGCCAGGTTTAAATCCTTTTCCTGAAATTCTCTTACCTGCTGAGGTTCTGTTTTAATGTGTGTTTGTTGTTTTTTTTTTTTTTTTAAAGGTGGTAGCTCTTTTTACTTAAGTACATTTTTCTTATAGTATGAATAGTAATAACCTTTATTTTATTATTACTAGTGTTATTTTAATTTTGAAGGTTGGGGTTTTTTTTTGCATTGTCTCATAAATCTTTCTAAGTTTATTTAATAACAAAACAGACAAATAATTGCAAAATTTAAAAAATCTTTTAAAAATTCCCTAAAATTTTGGAAGCACGAAAAACAATATTCCAAAATAGTAAAATAGGGAAAGTGTAATGGATCTTTGCAAATTTATATCAAGCTAGTCTGACTTTTTCTCCTCAACTTCATATTTTTAGAAAATATATCTGTATTTTTGTCTCCCCTTTTATTATAAAAGTAAAATCTGAAGAACCCTATCTTCTGTTGCTTCATTCAATGTGATATTTAATGTAGGGTTGTTTTTTTGGTTTGAGTTGGCTTTTTTTTTCCCCATTGATATTGTAGGGTTTTTATGAGCATCTGCTTTCATTCTTTATAGTTCCTTCTGTGAGTAATCAGGTTTGGACCACACTGTAAAACACATTATTATGAAATTTTGTAGTTATAAAAGGCAGGTTCTTCCTGCATTAGCACAATAACCTCTCCTTGCTGTAATTTACTTTAGTAAATGGCCCCAAGTAAGTAAAGAGTGATGTTCAAAAATTACAGTTACAGATCCTTTCTTTTTAGTATTATTTGTGACAAGCAGCTGCTATCCTTTGCAAAAGCTTTGGAATAATAAGGATAATAAAATCAAACTTGAAGAAAATGCTTTTCCCCCCCTCCCTTTTCTTTCTTACAAGGTACTTTTTGTGTTCTGTTAGAGGCTGTTGGAATGTTCAGATGGTTTGATATAAATGGGAAAAGCCGTGGAGTGACTTCAGTGGTGCTTGGTCTTGCCCATTATTAGGGCTTGTATGAGGATTAATATTAATTTTGGGAAATGATTAAAAGTAAAGTTGTATTCTTAGGGTGATAGTTTGCTCTTAGAACTGAATATCTGAGGAAAACTTGCTCTCATAACCACTTATCACTATACTCAGTAAAATTTCTGTGCTGAATGAATGAAAATTAGGGTTATTTAATATATTTGGGAAATCCAAAAGGTCTGAAATAGATAATAACAATTTTTCAGTTTGTAAACAAGGCATTGAACAGGGGATGTTATCAATTATGAAGGATATTTTAAAAATAGTGGTAACTCCGTTTTTATTGCGTTTTAATTAACACATTGTTCAATCTTGTGGCAGAACAAATCTAATAGGGTACAACTCTTTCCTCTCTTTTCAAAATTCCTGTATTTCCAAGATTCTTCCAAATAACAACTGAAACATTTCAGAAAAATGTAGCAAACCATGAATTTTGAAGTCCATGCATGTCGTTGGAGATATTCTAGGTAATAATTGTCTATATACATTAAAATATGTTGTATGTGGTGTGTACTTTGGGCTGCCTCGCAAAAAGGAAATGGCGATGACTTCAAAAATCCCCCAACCTTGTCAGAAAATACCAAAGCGCTTCTAAACCTTTACTATTTGAAAAAAAAAAGAAATGGGTAAAAGATATTTTATTACAGGATACCCCCAGCTTTGAGCCAAAACACACTATGAAGCAACATTTGGAAACGACCCCCACTCCTTCCACCCCCTTGTTTCTTTGCCTTGGCTTACAATTAATCAGATTTTTAAAAAAAAAACTAACATTGCAGGGGTTTTCGCGGTGAGCCCCAGCTTTTGCTGACAGGGTGGCCCTTTGCCAGTGCCCGATGTGGCACCAGAGCCGTGGCCCCGCGCTCGCGCAGCTCCGGCTGGAGCCGGGACGCGCTGCTGGGGTGATGGAGGAAACGTTGACGCGGAACCCGAACAAAGGAAGCGTGATTTAGTATCTCCCATGCCGCCCTCCCCACTCCGGTTTCTCGGGGTCGTGCTGCCCGGTGCACGCTCGTTATTGCCAATGGAACATCCTGATGTTCAGCAGGGATTTATGGAAACCTGCAAGAGCCTCTCCGCGGAGGTGTTTTGTGCTTAATGCAACAGGCAGGGCATTTCTAATATGACGTTTTTAGAAAGCCTTCAAAATGTATTTTCCCCGCTCGTATCTAGAAGATAGGACAATGCTCAGTTGAACATTAGGTCATTTTAATGATAATATTAGGTGCTAGATAAGCTTAAAATACATCATAGCCTGCAAAAGCCCTCAAATAATCAGTGCATGAGTTGAGTTGTTTTCAGCTTGTCTTTGATTGGTTCTAAGAATTACATATTGCGTTTATAAACTCGCAGGGGACCCTTTGGGTATGAACTGTCCTTTACATTTTCACTTATCCAGCCCAACATTCCCTTTCCCATCGTGTCTCCTTGGCTCTAAGTTCTTCCAGTGCTCAGCAGAAATGTTCTCTGTCAAACACAGCCAGAAGTTATCATACCCCTGAGGAAAGCTGAGCCTTCGTGTTCCCACAAAGTCCTTCCCCCTTTCCCAGTGGTGCTGAAGTGAAGATTTCTTCCCAGCTGTTCCTCCCTCCTTCCCTGTTCCTCAGCACCAGGTCTGAGATTTCTGCCTTTTGACCCAATTAATCTTCTCTCCTCTCCAGAAAAAACAAGCAGGGTACCTGGAATATTCAGTTTTCTTTTCTGCATGTTGGAGCCTTCTCTCCATCTTGCACTATTTTGTCAAAGGCAAGGAATTTTATTATTTTTTTAAACGATAAAACTATGTTTCTGCAAAAATTAAGTTCCTTAAGGGATTCAAAGGATTGTAAAACATTTTTTAACTTGGCCATGACACGACTTTGTCACAGGAGTTCTGCATTTCTGAAAATGCATAGTTCTCTGTACTTATCTTTGTACCTACTTTTCTCTGAGATAAGTAAATCTACTTTTCTAAAAGATTAATTTAGGTAAAATATCCTCCTATTTTGCATTAACCCTGTAAAAAAGAACAATGGCTTCTACGACCACGATGTAGCTTAATTCCTTGTCTAAAAAAATCAGTTTTGTCAGCACAGTTTGCTTCCAAGTTTGCTGTAAACATGGAAGCAGATTTTTTGGGATACCTTCAAAGGTTTTTTCCTATTTTTCCCACCTCTCCTGAGTACTAGGGAGATTTTTTTTGGACACCCAGCGAAACTCAGTGATGTATCTGGTAGCAATCTAAATTGTGATTAGCCAATGGAATTCTGCATTTCCATTAAGGCTGAAGCCCAGTGTCCCTGAGATTTATATCCCTGAATCTCTCAATTGATTTATAACCTGATAATCCTTTTATCCCCATTTATATGCAGCATAACTTGACGTAAGTGCTCGAATGTCTCCATTAATCGAATTCAAGAGTGTTGGACTGAGAAACTGGAGTAAAAACTTTCAGGCCCTACTGTAAATACACTTTGTGTCAGGGGAAGGCAGGAGGCAATATGTCCTTGAGTTGAGCTCTCTGTAAAATGAAGGAGAAAAAAGAGTCTAACACCTTTTAATGCTATATTTGGAGTAATTTTTGTTGTAAAAAGGTGTTAAAATATATATATTTTTTTTTTTTCATCCTGAGCACAACCCCATTCCTCAGTGGGTTGCAATGCTATAGGGAGAGGGATTACCTGGCTCCTGGTGCACAGATGACGACCTAGGTCCCAACCACAAACCAGTGGTTTTGTAGGGCTGTTCAAACCATTGGAGCCATCAGGAATGATGTATCTGGATTTTGAAAAACATCACTGGAAAGCAGTTAACTCTCTACTTGCTCTAAGTGTTGGAACGTGTCTGATGCTGCTGTTAAAAACTAGGGAGTTTTCCCTTCCCTCAAACCATGCAATATTAACATTTCCCTTGTTGTAGAGCACACAGGCGTGAAGTCCCAACACTGCTAATTTTAATTATGTGATGGGAAATTTAGTAGTTACAGAAGCTTTGCGTTATTAGTGCTCCTTTAGCGTGGACGTAGGAATGAGATGAAAACCTCCCTTACAAGCAAATCCGTGGAGTTTCTCTGAAACAATGGCTCCAACCCCAGCCCCTTCCCCAACCTTTCCTGGCCACGTCTGCAGAGGATGGGGCAGCCCCCTGTTGCACTTAAATCAAATCTGTGGCACGGCAAACCAAGGAGCTATTAAAATATATTTATTATTCATTATTAGTAAATTGCCTGCTTGTTGTTTAGTGGAGAGTGGCAAACTTACAGTTTTGTTGACTCGTTGAAAGTCTGCGGTGTGGTGTCCTGCAAACCCCAAATTTGTATTTATAGCATTAATTTTAAAGCTCCGTTTAAGCAATTACATCTGTGTATTACATGAAAAAGATGCAGAATAAGGGTAAATGTTGCAGAGTGCTGGAAATCTGCTGGTTGAAAACACCACTGTGTATCTTGAGACTTGACGTGCTGTTGGGACAGAACCTGATTTAACCCAGAAATTTACAGGTGAGACTGTGGAAGATAATGTGTGCCACTACTGAAGATGTGTTAATAAATTATAATTCTGAATGCTGCATGCATCCCAATTGCCTCTTTAGTAAATACTTAACACATTAAAGCCTGCCAGAAAATCAGATGAAATGAAACCAATTTAATTCCTTAATTTGTATTATGTTATGCAATACTACATCATGTTGCGGCCATAGAAACAAGAAATTGATATTTTCTGAAGTCGATCTCCTGTTTCTCAGCACTTTGTTAATGTGCTGGTTCTCCCTTTAGGGACAGAATGATAAGAAAACTTTCCCTCTTTTGGGTGCAATCTCATCTTATGCTGTGGGAGGAAAGGAGGTGTAAATAAAAAAGGAGGGACATGGTTCCTGCTCTCCTTTCTTATCATGAAGTAACTTTTCTGCCAGAACAATTCCATGAGCTGGCATTAAATTCCAAGAACTAACATTAAATTGTTATATTTAATGCTAAAATGCAACATTTTCCCATCACAAGCCTGCTTAAAATTTGCTGTGAGCACCTCGGAGGATTGAGTTGTTTAAAATGAAACACGGACTTGAATAGACGCAGTATTAGCCAGGAAATATCTAGAAATAAAACCAACTGACCACAACCCATGAGGGGGAAATGCTTCTCTGCTCAGTGCATGTGTGGGCTGAGCAGAAAGGCTGGAGAAATCTGGGAAGTGGGATTGTCACCAGCAACAGCATCATCTAAAAAAGCTGTTTAGCCTGAAAAATGACCGTGTGAAGGTTTGAGTGGACATTTTCAAAAAGACAATTCCATGAAATTCAGGGACGGGTTGAAGAATGAGCTATTTGTAAACATTTTTAAAAATCCTTAGTGGTTTTCTGAATTTTGAAGCAAACCGAGTACAGTTTGTAAAATTCTGGAGAATTCACTTCAAAAGCAAAAAAAGATATTTAATAAAACAGCTTTAGATTTCCTCTGTAGCAGAGGAGACTGGGTCCTGCTGTGGGTCTCAGCAAACAAAGTGAGAAAGGAAAATGAACTTGAGCCCTGGAAATGACCTGGAATGACCCTTTGGTGGTTGGGTTCAGCTCTTGGAGGGAAATGCCAAAACCCATTTATTGGGTGTCTGATATAACCTTATAATAACTCAAAAGGCTTTTTTTTCTGAGTGGAGCCAAGAGAATTTTTCTAGTTCTGCCTAAAGGGAAAAGAATTGGCATTGCAATGCCCTGGAAAAAAAAAAAAAAGAAATTGAAAAGGATTTAAATATTACCTTAATTTTCTGAGAGCACTTTTAATATGCTTTGTTGGTCCTAAACCCACCTGAGTGACTATTTAATGATTCATAATTTGGTTTTCTAGTCGCTAAAAGAAGCCAAAGTCAAAAGAAGAACCGTCTTCTGTGTTTTGGCTGTGCGCTGTATAAAATAATTGACTGTCTGCTGAAAAACTGTCTTGTCATATTTTGTAATAAAATAATATTTTTTGTGCATAACTTGACCTGTCCCAGTGAGTTATGCTGCTCATTGTTTCATAGTAACAATTTCCAATGGGATTTTAATAATACTCTTGCTTTGCCATCTTGTACGATGTAAGCTGTTACATTCAATTTGTGAGGAAAATATTCAGGTATAAAACTGGATAATCTGTATCCCTTTAGAATCAAAAGTCACTTTGCCAAAATATTTTAACACATGAAATTGCTTCTTAAGAGATGTTTGCTATGATAAAACGACAGAAAACTACATTTCCATTATAATTATAACTGACTAGTGGTGCTAAGTTTTTATAATTTAAAGGTATTCTCAAATCTGACAGCTCTTCCATGTTGAATTATGCATTTCTGGCTCTTAAATAGTTCTGCTGGCATGAGACAGCTGAGATGAAGTTGTCTTTCTAAAATAATTGCTCCATGGAGCATCCATTATACCTTCAGAAAAAATGTATTACTTGACTTCTACAAATTATAGACTAGCCTATAATGGGTATTTTTGACAGCTATTAGCTTTTTAAAAAAAAAACGGAACAGTAAAATGAGTATTGATATCACTCTGCCGTGTCTTGCATGTTAATACCAACCTTTTCTGTGCTCCTTTTCTAAAGCATGATGTAATCATTAATTACAATAATATTGATGTAATTGCACTCATCCCAAGCTCCCTCCTGTAATAGCAACGTGTGATTTTTTTTTTTTTCTTTTCAGTAATACTCATTCCATGTTTCCCGTTCTTGGAAAAAGGAAAAAAAAAAAACCCAAAAAGGCTTAAGCAGAAAATCTTGTGGTGTATTTTGACATCATCACTGCTCAGGATGAAAATTTCTGGGAATTGAGTGGAGAGTTGGGCCTTTCATGTGTGTTACTGTGGTGTGGTTCTTTGGGTTAATCCCAGAGACCACACCTCCTAAAGCCGTGCAAGAAGAGGCACGACGATGTTCTGGTGTCTGAACCTCCTGTTTTTGGATGCTCAAATACCTCCAACAGATATTTGTGCCTGCAGCAGCCACCTGATCTCGTGTATTTACCCCTTCATGGTGGATTTGCAAGTTCAGATCCAGCTGTGGTGATTTGTCAGTTTGCACCAAATAGATGCTGGCAGTTCCCAAAATGTTAAAAGAGGAGTTCCTGGGGCAAGAGGAACAGCAAAACCCTCTGAACCTACTCAATAACATGAATTTTCTATATGAAGTATCTGTTGTTCATATTTTATCTTGTTTCTAGAAAGCGATGTAGCTAAATTATAATAACAGAATTGTATGAGAAATAGATGAACAGACTGTCATAACTACAGCCGAATATATCAATTTACAGTGGTGTTAACCACAAAAATAAGGAGTTGTCCAAGATTTTCTACACTCTGGCCGTTGCACATCAGTCCCGTGGGGTGGAACAGCCGGACTGGGGCTGATCCAAATTTCTGTTTCTTTGTGTACTCGGTGCTTGAGTGAGAAGTGTGTGTCTGGGAGGCTGCAGCATCTGTTGGTGTGGGGAAGGAGGAGGGAACAGAAGGTATGGCTGGGAGGATTATTCCTGCCCTAGGATGATTCTGACAGAGGCTGGATGCTGCTACCTAGCACTGGTCTGTGCTGAGCCATTTCCTGTGCTCCTGATGCCTCCTGGAAAAGGCTTTCCTGGGTAAGAGAAACTTGGAGAAAAGGGAGAAATCAGATTAATTAAGCTGCTGTGTGAATCGGGGAGAAATTCACTAGTGGGTTTAATTTTTCCTGTGTGCTGAGAACATTTAACTTCCTTAACAATCACAGTGGTGTTGGTAAGGATAACAAAAAAGGAGAGCATGTGTAACTTCAGGTTCAGTGATGCACAGGGACAGCTGAACAGGAATGAAAGATGCATTTGGGGTTGGACCTGCAGCTCCTTCCAGTGACCTTTGGTTTCTTGTCACTATTTTAGGTATCCAAATCAGCTCATGAAGAGCAGTAAGAGAAAAGGGCCCAGACTTCCTTTTCCAAGTCGATATTTCCCTTCTCCCCAAAGTCATGGCCACTCCACATACTTTGAAATAAAGTGAATGTCATAATCAGAAACACTGACAACTGTAAAAGTGCTCAGTGTTGATGCAACAAACTCCAGGAATTCCATTATAATCTCACAAAATAGATGGGACGGTGCTGCAATCAGCGTAGCACAAACTATATTTAGAAGCAATACAATTATTACATAATACATCATGCAGACCCTCCAGAGATGGTATTGCCAGAGATTATGGGCTACTTTGGAAAGCCATTAAGGACCTATTAGTTGCCCAACTGGTCCATCCATAACCTTCAGTAATGTCCTCTCTGGAGCATTATTTTCTTATCACATGATATCTGTAGTAGGGGAACTTAAGCTTTCAGCTCAGGCCTGTTGAAAGAAAAAGTAGCCTTGACATCTTGGATATTTTATAATTAATACCTTTATTATACTTTTGACCTGAGTTTTACAATTGGAGGAATAAATCAATGTATCTGCCGAGATTTATGTATTATTTTGTTTGTTTTGCATTTTTTTCCTCGCTCTCCATTAGGTAATTTCTGAAGAAAAAACCACAATTTGTATTCCCATGTTAGTGGTAATCTGCTGGGCTAAATATAAAATAGATAACAAGTTCAGAATTTGGCACAGGTTTGCGAACTGGAGCAAAAAATTGGCGTAGAATCATAAAACCCCTCTGTTGGTGAGTTTTCTCTCAGTAGGAATGGTTCAAAGGTTATCACCTCTTTGAACACACGACGCAAAAGACTCGATTACAAATTTGGGTAAAGTAGTATTATTGTTTTAGAGCCATGAGCCAGGATCCTGTTACATGAGGGGCTGCAGAAGAACAGCCCACAGCTGAATAAATGGTGGCTGCTGCAGCTTTTAAAACAATTCAGATTGTTAAAATTTAAGCTCATTAGAGATGATATAAAACTGACAGAATTTGCACCTATAAAGCAATACTCTTCATCCTTTTTGGCATTCGTAAAGAGATTTTATGCAGCCTGATCTTTTGGTAGATCAGAAGTCTCTTGATTTTCATTCCATTCTCTTACCTAAGCATGAGAAACTTTGGGTTCAGCTGTGAGAGTGTCTGAAGTGGTTCAGGTGACCTCTTAGATGCTGTGACATGTATCCGATTTCACTTGCAGTCATTCACCCAATATCTGATTCCATGTTGAATGCACGGAGCAGATGCGGTTTTCTACTGCTTATAAAGCAAATTTGTGTAGAATGATGTTCACTAAGTAGTCCTGTGAAGAAATTCTTTCTACTGAAGTGCGAGAAAAAGCCGTTTTCTAAAAAGTTTGTAAGATTTTTAGAATAAGAACCCCAAAAAATGCATTCTTGGAATGGTTGCACTGTTGCTAAAACATATAGAAACTATGATGTTCTAATCTATATCTTACTGGTCCAGCAGATGCAAAATGTTGGCACAGTACAAGGAATTGAGGAATCTGTGAGGATATAAGTGCATTCATAAATAAACTGTTATGCTTTGCAGGTTGCTGATATAAAATAATAGAGAATCATTAATGTTATTATAGTTTTGAATATTGCATATCATTTTGCATCTACTTTGCAAAAGAATAAATGGCTGCATGCAGTGAAAATCAGTGAAGATCCAGGACCATGAGCTTTTCCAAGCACGGAATAATAATTTTAGGAGTGGTATTAATGCCTTTAACGAGGAAAAGTGTACAGATTTTAAAGTTTGCTTTATTCCTTATCGTAGGTGTAAAATCAGGGCTGTTCTAGACCAAGTGGGCTGTGAAATCCTTTAATCCTGGGATAGCAGAGTGTACTTTGTGTGTGAATCTGAGATCTTCCCTGGCCTGCACAGCATCTCTGAGGTAGTGTGTGGGATGCAGCTTGTCACTGTTTTATTACCCAAAAAAAATAATCAGGAAACATCTGATTAAGTCAGGGAAAAGTTACTGCATTATTAAAGTGGGTGAATCACTTTTTTTTTTCCCTTTCCTATGGTTTGTCAAATTTATAAAATATTATATTTCTCTTCAGCTAGAGTTACATACTGTGTAGCTCAGAGATAATCCCTATGGTCTTGGCATATGTTACTTAATTGTCTCAGAAGGAAATACCATAAATACCATGCTGTCATCTCCCATGGGCATTTGCTCATCTGTCACAGTGGGAGCTCCAGACTGGGTGAGGTGCTCTAAGACATTTCTTAAACTATGTAAATCACAGCCATTTCTCCTTCCTACTTCCCAAATGGTCAATTATGTATAAACATGTGTTAATAAAAATTTGCTTCTTTTGCCTCCGAGGTACACACCCAGAAAGCTGAGTATGATAAACCATAAAATGCCATTATTATGTGATTCAACCTATGACATAAATTACTGCTTTAAAATGCCAGCATAGATGGGGAAGTCTGGGCCAAAAGTAGGAGCAAAACAAAACCATCAATAAAAGTCATTAAAGAAACAGGAGAAGGTTTCTCCTTCTCTTTTAAGGAAAGTGGTTTGTATCTACCTACGGAGAGAAAAGCAATTAGAAGATGATGCTGAAAGTGTGCTAAAGGCTATTTAACACATTTGCTGCTTAATGACCTCTGCACAGGTTCTGCTGCCACAAGAGAGAGAAAACAGCCCAAGTCAAAGGGATGCAGACAACTGCAGCGGAAATTGGTACAAACAGATAGCAGAAGGACAGGTGAAAAGGTGCGTGTGGCTGTATCAGTGAATAACCAGAGAAGCCCCCGAGGTGAAAGGAAAACACCTTATATACAACAATCCATGGTTTTGATGCGGTTTTAGTCTTCACACTACCCCACGTCGAGCATCTCTTATTTATCAGACACCTCCGTCCCTCTCTAGAACATTCCTGGGCTGTGCTTACACAGGTCATGGTGGGCGCTTTGAAACAATCTCTGCTCGGATTTACTCTCGTCCATATTTACTATATAGCCAGTCAATAAGGTATTAAAACTGATACCAGGTTATCGATTAATGTTCCTTAAATATCTTCACGGTGAAACATGTCTGATGTACTGAGAAATTGGATCAGCCACATGTGTTGCTGCTCTAGCCAGGGGGAGTCTGGAAAAAATGCTGAGTCAATTTATGGACAATTTCATATTAGTATTATTTTTTCCTGAGATAAATAACACTCGAGAAACAGGTGTGTGTAAGCCAAATATCTTCAGAGCAGCTCATCAAGGCAATTTTAGAGGCAAGATGAGGAAGATACTGCATAGAAATTATGCAAAAGCTTGCTCTGAAAATCACTTAGAAGAGCTGAGGTTGAGTCATTTGTAGGAAAAGTGGGGCAGTGAAATGTCTCTGAGCAAAGAGAGACTTTCTATAGTTTTTGTTAAAAATAGGTTTGAGCTCTAGAATGATGGTTTAAAACTGGGGGCCAGAGCATCACACCAGGGAGAGATGGAGTGAGGATGTGTCACCACCTTGGAATTGACTCCTTTTTCCAAACCTCCAGTGCAAATCTGACAGGCTGAACGTGTAGGAAATCCTCTTTCTTCCCATTCCCAAACAACAGCAGCTCCGCTCTGAATTCAGGCTTCTCTGTTGGGGGTTGCTGTCTTTTACCCGAGCCCTTAGAAAACTTTCACGATGCAAATGAGTTTTTTCACCAGAGTGCTTTCATTTGGAAGGAAGGGGATTGGAAGCGAAGTAATTTAATTTTTTATTTCCCATTCATGTTTCATGGCTTAACAAGCATCAGTGTGTTATTCTTTATTTTGTGGTAAGAGCTCTGTGAGATAAAGATAAAAAGGATAACTTGCTGGAATTGTTGTGGGTTTTTTTTTTGTTGTTGGTTTTTTTTTTCTTTTTATGTTATAAAACTTTGGTCATACTCACAGGGTCAAGTAGTATGAATTATGATTAATTTTTAGGTATTTCCTTAAAAAAAACCTCAGTGTAATATGAGGCATTTCACTTTATTGCCATTTGTCAAAACTGGCTTTTGGCAGCATTTTATTGCCACCAAACTCATTGGCATATAAAAAACCAAAACATGCAGTTCTGTGAAGCAGAGAGGGAAATGTGATGGGAAGGTCTCTTACATCACTTGAGCAAGTTTTCCTTTTTTATTTTCCAACCAAATAAAATCGTAGCGGCGCCATTCAGGTTTCTGTAGCTAAAGGCCATCGTAAACCCCTGTTTTCATGGGGTTGTAGATCGTTACTGAGCCACTAAAAACTAAACTACCTTTAAAGCTGGTGTTTTGTGGAGGGCTCAGCTTGAGAAGGGGAATATGCCAGCATTATTTTTAAATTAGGAAAAATATTTGGTGGTTAAAAAGGTCAGGCAGCTAATATTTATTTACACTGCTCAATTTTAAGGCCATTGCATCTTAGTGTTCAAGCCTCTATATACGAGGAGATTTTTAAAAGTGTCCATTTGTCTTTTTTGTTTCCAAAATCTAGTTTTGTGGGAAGGCATTAACTTACTAGTAAGATTTATTGTGTCCTGATTGCACGCAGACATGAGCTTATGCAGAATTTTATATGCTTGGAAGAGTACCGGGGTGGAGGAAAGCTCTGTCCATCCCTGCTGCTTGTGTGGGGCCGAAAAAGGAAGTGCCCACACCTTTCACTCCGTGATGCACCACTGATATCTGCCATTGCAAGTGCACTTACGATGATCATAATATTGAATTGCCAAAATTTTGCTGCAAATCCACTGATATCTGCCATTGCAAGTGCACTTACCATGATCATAATATTGAACTGCCAAAATCTTACTGCAAATCCACGGTTTACTGCGAATCCACTGATAGCTGCCATTGCAAGTGCACTTACGATGATCATAATATTGAATTGCCAAAATTTTACTGCAAATCCACAGTTTGGTTTGCTCAAGTGTCTGCAGAGAGCAGAGAGAAGATCCTTCAGTTCTTCAATGCTGTTTTCCAAACATCCGTCTGAATGTGGAACCTTTTTCTCCATCATTTTATAGGATCTCATAAAATCTTCTTCTATAACCTACATAATTACAAGCCCTTAAAAATGCAGTTGGTATTGCAGTGCAAGCAATATCTTCTCTTGTGAAGTAGGTGAGGTGTTATATTTACTGTGGGAGGAGCAAACATCTTGAGAATTTTATTGTGTCACAGTGATGTAAAATTATCAAACAGGAGCGTTTGAACACAACATTTTCCACATGCGTTCCATGTAGAAAAGCCCACGTAATTTTAGTTTTCCGTTTCAGTCATCTTCTCTAACGAGAATCTTTTATTCCACCTTTCAGTGGCATTATTCATTTTCTCGCATTTTGCAGAATTAAATCACCTAAATAATAACACATTAAAATGAATAAAAATAAGGACAGTGGCATGAAGAAGGCCCTCTGAACTGGATATCTGATTATGGGATTTTCATTCCTCAATCAGGGATGCAAATTGCATCAGCTGCTCTGTGACGTTCAAAGTCTAATTACTCTCAGGTAATATCATGCACCTGAGTTTAAAAATGAAGGTATAAACTGTGTGTCCTTGTGATTGGAGAGGAAAAGTGTCTCTGTCACCGTTGCTAATTTAAGTCCAGCTAAAATGTCTGGTGAACCACACGTAAACATGAACCATATGCATTCCTTATTGCACTGTGCTGCTGTAAGGAAAAAGAAGATTAGAAAAAAGTGGAGGATAAGTGGTAAGAGAAAAAGCAGGGGGTTTTTAAAGTGAAGAGCCTCTGTCGAGGTGAGACTGGTGCACATCTGCAAAGGTGAGAGGGTGAAACAAGCAGGAGGACAGCGGAGAGGATGGAAGGATGTGCTGGAAGCTCAGTCTGGCTTTGCTATGAACTGTGGGATAAATGCAGTCGCGTGTGAAGAGCCCACAAAAGTCTTAGTGCTGGAGATTTTGTTGTGGGGCCAAAAAAGCACGAGGTCCCTCCCTTCAGAGGCTCCTTGGAAAACTTTAAAACCCCCTCAGCTTGGTGTAAATAAATGGTAAAGCTCAGAAACGGGACGATTTCAATTTTATGCTTTTTAAAACTCCACCTCAGTGCTTATTGCAAAGCCCGATTCCTGCGGCTGAAGCGTCGGGTTTAGCAGAGCGTGGTTTGGGGCTCTGGGACTTTGCCATGGGAAGTTAACGCTGGCTGGGGAGAGCAGGAGAGCTGGGAAGTCGGAATGTGAGTGGAGCCCAGCACGGGCTGCAGCACGCGTGGAAGGAGAGTTTCAGCTGCAAAATGCACAAAAGCTCCATTTCTCCCCATTTCTCTCCACATTTCTGCTGCCGAGGTTGAATTTGCAATTGTCACGCATAGCTGGCAGGATGAGGCAGGATTTTGTTGAATGTCAAAAGAAAAATATTTATTTTCAAGTACTTTTCTTTCGCATTTCTTGCCTTGCAGATACGAGAGGTCTGTTTGCAGCTGTAAAAAGGCAGAATTTAGCACTCTGTGGTAGCTGTCAACATTAGCAAGGTACTCGGGATGCTCGAGGGCCAGGGGAGAGATGAAATGCCCTTTGTGGAGCTCTACCTGACTAGTAAATATTGTTTATTGTGTGGCTTTGTCCAGCAGCTACTTATTTCTCCTAAATAACCTCACAATTGCACAATTTCAAGAGAGAAATCAGCTTGCCTAGCTCGGAAAGCTGCATGTATATCGTATATACACACACACACATATATACATAGATATTTTAAATTTTCCCTGCTAAAGCCCCTATAGAAGTACATTAATACACTCGAAGAATACTAAAAATGCACCACATTTTCAGAGGAGCTCTTATTATTCCAGGATGAGTTAGCCTATCCGAATTAGATATACATTAGCAAAGGGATTTGGGTAGACATGTCTATATGGATTAAACAGAGCTGCACTTTGCTTTCCTGAGGTTTTTTTTCCTTCCCCCGCCCCTTCTTCCCTCCTCTCCTCAATCATAATGAGAGGTGATTGCATTTATTTGGGCAAAATCCAAGCTGAACCCAGCAGAGGATATTTTGAGAGTTATCCTTTTTAGATATTTGCCATATCAACCAAGATCTGTTTTTAGGCCCAGTTATTTAAGGCTGCCTTAAAGACTAATGAAATAGAGTGTGATGGATGTTACCCCGTTTCAGGGACTTTAAAGTAAGTTACTTGCAGAAAAAGAGAAAAAAAACCCCAACCCTATAATCTTCAAGCCCCGCTTTGGTCCTACTTTTCCAGATCATACATTTATTTTCAGTAGGAAGATGCTCTGTGTAATGTATATGTTAATCTTCCAAAAAAAAAAAAAAAAGGAGTTGGTTCTGAATTTTCCTAACTAAGGAAAGATTTGTGATCGAAGAGGCAGGCTGGAAAAGCAGTTGAAAAATGCTGCTTTTTTTTTTTAACCTCTCGGAAAGGTAAGATTTTCCAAGTGCCCAAGTGAATTAGGAGCAAAAGTGGGAATCCTCTCCCAGCTTATGCCTTTTGAGACCTGACATATGGTATTATTCCTGTTTTGTCACTGTCATCTTTGCAAAGCCAGATATATTCAGGCTTAGAAACCTGGAATCCTGCTTGGTGTGCTCTGGAAATTGATATTTTTAAAAATTATTATGATTTTTGCAACATGGTATACTTGATAATTTAGCCTGAGATAAATTTCTCAATTTTTAGATAATTTTTGTGTTACAGTTTTAGGATGACCCATACATATTTGGGAGATTTGCTTATAGATAACACCATGCAGTTATTTTAGGAAAACCCCCTGAAAGTAATCAATTAATTGAAGTGACACTCCTTTAAAAAAAAAGATTCTGTGACCTTGAATTTTTAAATTACGATATACTTTAAATTTTTTGGCTTACTCACTTAGCTTATAGTGATATACAACTCCAGCATTTCTTTGCAAGATTATTTGTCCTTCTTTACGTAAGCTCTGCTTTCATTTTTATGTTTCTATTTCCTTGTTATAGAAAAGAAGGTTTTTTTTATTTAAAAATATGGCACATATTTAAAATTGAGTGAGTCCAGTGATTTCAGGGATCTTTTTTAGTGTTCATTTGTATTTCAGTGGCTTGACAATTGTTCTGTCTCTTCTGTTCAAGTGCAAGCGTTACCTGTCAGGCAGAAACATCTTCATGTAATGCGCCAAAAATATAATGGAATGATCGCTAACTTTGCAGAGCATAAAGTAAATAAGGATGACACTGGAAAGGCCTAATTTACACCTGAAGAGGGCCTAAAAATGAGGGGAAAAAAAGAGATGATGTCAGTTCTGGGTCTTCAGTTCAACTGCATATTCATAAAGAGAAAACGCTGCTCAAATGAGTTTTAAGGATGTGACTTGAAAGGTCATGAAATTCAGATTTACATCTAAAATTCATCGTGTTGTTCCTCGCTGGAGCAGAGATCTTGTAACAAGGAGTGATGTTACTCACAGGGCTGCGTCTCCGGTCGCTCTGCAGGATAAACCCAAGTGCAATTCCTTTGGAGAACCATTTCATCAGATTGTTGTAACTCCTCAGCCTGCAACCAAATTCAGGCTGCGTTTATACGGGCTTCTAAAATGGAAATTTTTTATTAGCAATTTGTGCAATATAAATTTCTGTGTTTTAAAGCACCATTTCCATATTTTCCTCCTCAGTTAAAAGACCTAAAATTAAATGTTTCTTCCTCACAGCACGAAAACTTCATGAACTACATTGGAGAAATAAAACGATATTTTAGTAAGAAAACTGAGGAGCACGTTAAAAATTGCTCTTTAGGATGAATTTGAGTTATATTTTCAATTTTTTTCCAGAGGGTCTTTTTACACAAGGCAGAGCATTGTCCAGGTGAGGAGAAATGGAGAAGGGTCTCGTTCCATGCTGGGGAGCTACGACGATTTTCCCAGCTCAGGAAAGTTGGTGCAACATCAGGAGGGATGGGAATATCAGCATTTAGGCACTTGCTTGTCTTTTTCTCAGGCAGGCAGGGTGCTGAGGAGGAGCTGCTTTCTCCCTGTTCTCCATATGCCCGTCTGTGAGTTTGGTGAAAATTTGATTCCGAGTATGAAAACTTTCCAGGTTTATTCCCGTGTAAAGTTTTGATTTCGACGGCTTGGCATTTTCAGTCGTTTTGCTGGAAAAATCTTTATGCACTTAACGCAAAAAGAATGAAAACAGTGATGCAGAGACTGATTCATTTAATACCTTTTTTTTTTCTCTTTTTTTCACATGCAAGGAGCCTTATTTGATGAAATTCAGCCCACAGTGTTCAAGAAACTGTCTGCATTTTTTAACTATTTTTGTCTGTCGCTGGAAGAGCCGTGGCGGGTGATGCAAGTGCAAAGTCAGTGCAGATTCTGCCATGAAAAATGAGAGAAAAGATGGAGAAATATAAATAAAATCTCAATTGCAGAAATAAAATATTTAGTCACAAAAGAGGAATTATCTATCTGGACAATACGCTAGAAAAAATAGCTACTTTTAGATTTGCTCTTTCTGCAGTATCTGAGCAACTCAGATTTATTTTCTCCTTCAGATTTTCTGTGCTCAGTCCTGAGCACAAATTTCCATGAGTTTGGGATAGAATAGTAGAATCGTTAAGTTTGGAAAAGACCTTTTGTCGAGTCCAACCATTAACCTAAGACATGCACCTTTATTTTCAAGCAAAAATCCTCTGGTGGAGAAAGCAACTAAGCCCACCAATCAAATATTCAAAATCCTAATCATGATCTCATTCCTCAGAGTTATAATTAATCGTCCCTCATTAAACACTTTTATCAACACTTTCTCGAGCAGCTCCGCATCCCTATGTGCAAAAAAATACTCTCATGTCCACCTTAATGTCTTTTATGTCTTAAAAAATCTAAAAGAGAATTTGAATTAGATATTAGGGATAACCTTTGGGACACTGCAATAGGGATGTTGTCTTTGCCATGCAGTAACTTTTTTGTTCTGAATTCCAACTCTTTCTCTTCTAAGCACATTTACCTCTTGTCAGTCTAAACTAAATATTCCTTTAGCAGAGGCTTAAAGAGGCATTTTTTTTGCTTGCAGTGCATTGATTTCCGCCTCCTGGCTGTAACCAATTTATTTCTGGTTGCATGTAGTTCTTGTATTCAAATATTGGGTGTAGATTGCCTTAGTTAGCAGACTTTGTCAAGAAATACTCCAGAAAATAATGTTAATCATTATTCTGCCTTCGTTTCGCCACATATTTAATTTACAATAGATTAGTGCAATGACTTCATTGCAGGTATTTAGAGTAGATTAGTAAATTCATTTGTGCTGATTGAGGCCACATTGATTTGTGATGATTGGTTCCATGGAACATACATCTGACCTGAAAAAGTATAACCGTGCCAGGGCTGTCTTCCTGTTATAATTGTATGGGCTTCTTCATTGGGTTATGTGGACATTATTGCAATTGAGCTAAAATAGGTCTGTTTTTCACTGTGCACAATTTAGTCATGCATCAATACATTTTTAATTAAAAGTGTATGACAGGTACAATAGTAGAGTACTCCAAATAATTTTCTAAAGCAGGCCATTCCCTCAAAGACAAGTAATCAGAATCTGTCTCAGTTTGTCAGGGAATGTATGATTTTTTATTAAGATATATGATTAAGCATCTAAAAACTTTATGCTAAATTGTCAGATTTTGGTTGTAAGCGCCGTACCGTGAATATTTCAAGTTTATAATAGCAAAGTCAGGCATTCTTCTTGACAGGAGGAGAGGAAGAGCCCCCTGGACAACTTGATCAGCTCATTTTGTAGTAATAGCCAACATTTGGATCACCTGGCTGGCTGCATGTCAGGGCTGGAGCCACAGCAGCTGGATCCAGCAATGGCATCGGGAGATCTGCTCCCAAGGTCGGTGGACAGCACTGGAAAAGGGATTGTTATTTCTCCCCAATTTCCTTACCTAACACCATCTAAGGAACCAGAAGAGTGTTTCATGTCAAAACATGAGAAATCATGAGAAGCTGACCCATGAGACCCACAAAGGTTGTGGCTGCCCCATCCCTGGAATGTCTAAGGCCAGGCTGGATGGGGCTTGGAGCAGCCTGGGACAGTGGAAAGTGTCTCTGCCCATGGCAGGGGTGGATGGGATGATCTTTAAGGTCCCTTCCAACCCAAAATTCTGAGATTCTGTAACTCTAGTGGGGCAGAATGTGATCTTCCTCAGTAATGCAAAGAGCTGTGCAAGGATTTTCCCACTGAAATGACTTTAGGATGGTTTTATGAGGATGTGAAGGGGTTATGATGACCAAAAAAGCTTTACCAGCCATTTCTCTTGCTCTGGCTCAAGTACCAGAGCTGATGCTGGAACCTGGAAAGGGTGAGAGTCTTGACATAACAGGGAGTTGACAAAAGCTGAATGAGGTGTCCCGAAATGTGGCTGTAACACAGGAATAGGTAAAAACTAAACGTGATTCTGTGCCTTGTGCATTCCCCTTGTCTCTGAGTTGTCATCACAGTGACGGTAGAAATCTGGTACAAAGCAAAATGAAATGTAAATATTAATTATGAAGGTAGAGGACATAAAGGCATACATATGTATGTCTACATAAGTGGAGAAATAATAAGATTTTGGCATCCACAATTAAAAAAAAGTTAATTAAAAATGAAATATTTTCCCTTATTTTATTGAATGAATTTAAAAATCATCAAGAGCTTTTTTTTTTTTAAGGCAAACCCAAAAATCTCTGTTCAGATTCATTGCTCTGATAAATGTGAAAAAAAAAAAAAGGACAAGCTGCCTATTTATCACTTCTTCTATTAACATTTTCTGCAGTTTCCTCTTAGTATTTTGCCAGACAAAGGCAAAATGATGAGTGGTATTTCTGTGTCCTGATATTTGGGCAAATTATGATTCTGGTTTTGTGAGGGGTGTAGAAAAGCTGTAGATACTCTTCCTGCCCACATAATATTTCTCTAGTTCTGAGTGTTTAATGAGAGCACCCTGGAGGAGTTTCCCTGATTCTTGTAGGTTAAGGGTCATCAGCTTTATTTCTATGAATTTGTTTCTACGAATTTTATTTCTATGAATTTTAGCACTGTATCCTTATTCAGAACTTCCCAATTTTCCTGATTTCCCTTCCCCCCACCCCCATTTAACATTTACAGGAATGTTACAGCATTTACAGGAATGTTACCACCACTTCTACTGGCTACCAGAGGCAATTGGGGTTTCATCTGCTCTGTGAACCAAAATAGGTTTGGCCAGCAAAAGGTGGTGAGTTCGTCCTGTGTTTTACTATTCTTCTATCATGAAAGTATCAGGAATAAATTAATTCAGAGCTGCTGCTTGTTCACGTTCCAGGATAACACTGTGGTGTTTTACAGATAAATGAGTTGGTACCAGTTTTGGAAGAGGTCAAGGCCAGGTTGGATGGGAGCCTGAGCAACCTGGTCTAGTGGAAGATTCTCTTGAGATGAGCTTTAAGGTCCCTTCAACCCAAATAATTCTATGATTCTCTGATTAGACTGTTCTAATTATCTTTCCTGTAGACGTTGTGGCCTGGAAGACCACAAGAAACACGACCAGCTGTGATTTGTAACTGCTTTAAAAAGCCTTCTCCTGTCTGTAATTGTACCATGGCGACTGAGGGAACAAAATACAATAGCCTTAAAAAAATCACTTTCCACTTAGCTAAGTGTATAAACTCTATCACTCATTAATAGTAAATTAGTGGATGATTTTTGCAGGAAGTCATTAGAGCACACACTTGAGGTTTTGGGTGGCAGACATTGCCATGCATGTCTGGATTGTTAAAAATTCTTTCATTCCCATAGCTCTCAAAGCAGAGTCTCTCAAGAAGGTTCTTAAAAAGAAAAAAATTACAAATGAAACACTTTGAATTATGTTTTTTGCATTCTTGTTATTTATTTTCTCACAGAAATGGAAGATAAAAAATCACTGTGCATTACATTAAATATTTGGCTTTGTTTTCCTTCAGTTTTCTGTATTAAAAATATTTCACTTTGAAACTTTATTTTTATAGGGTATCAGGAACTATTTTACTGATTTTCTTCCTAAAATATAGCTCCCATTTAATATAATTTTGTTTGCTCCAGAATCTGTGCTCTAGTTGAAACATAGGAGGTATGCAGTGAGATTCCTTTCTGCACTAAGTTGTGGTGTCGTAGTTATATGCTTGAAGAACTAAATATTTGGGTAGGATGTCCTCCCTCTTTTTCCTTTTTTCCACGTACATCACACTGAAGATAACATGGAAAACTTGGATCCAGTTTCACTCTGTGCGTGTCCGCCTGTGCGCACCACCTCGGAGAGCAAATGAACCCCCAAAACTCGGGTCTGCGTTTACCAGAGAATTCTCTCATCGGCTTGGAGAAATCATGTAACCTCCCCACGTCTCTGTGAGGTGAAGATAACACATTATTTCTGTCCCTTTTTCTTGGTTTGACTGAAAATTTCTCAAGGCAGAGCTGCCTGGGCTGTGTCTGCGCAGGGAACGTCGCACAATGAATTGGAAGTTCGGCTCCGGGCACATCAGCATTACTACAATGCAGATTAATATATTTTTTCCCCCTCTTTCATTTCTTTAAAGAAGATACAATCTACCTCTGTTTGAGCTCTGCCTGAGGTATGAAATAAGTGTAAAAGTTCACGTTTTTAGCAGCAAGATGTTTCTTAATTAGAGCTCTTCTTATCAGTCGACTTCTTTTAACCATTTGGATTTAAATTTAGTCAGGGTCTCCCATATGCCACATTCTTTTGATTTTCCCCCCCATAATAATGTATCTAAATTATGTGCATTTCTTTGTGGGTTGCTGTGCAATAATTCTTCCTCCCAACTAATAATGGCAAAGGGAAGATGGAAAGGTACGTTCTACATCTGATGTGGTGAATATTAATTTGGTGCAGAGCAAACAAGATCTGCACTTGCAGAACAACTTTGCCCATGACTTTCTGGAATGGAGAGAGATTTTCTACAGAAACCTCTAAATATGAAAGGACACCCCCCGCCAGAGATCCAAGAAAACCCCTAATTAAATGAATTAGAATATAGGGGCTATAAAATTGTTTCTGTTCTGCCACAGTAGAGTTCCCAACCCTGGGGACATTGTGGAGGCAGTGATCAGAAGTATAAATGAACTCTGACTCTGATAACTTCGAGTCCTAACAGAGAAAGAACGGTGGAAAGTTGGCCAGAGAGGCCCCAAGAGATAGCAGTCAGAATTATATAATGTGCATATATGGGACAAAAAACGACAGCGATTTTCTCCTTCGGGATGACAGCTTCGACTCGGAATGTGACTTCGGTAAAATTTGTTGCGATTTGGAGACAAAAATAATGACTGCTGGCCAAATGTGGACCCTTGCATCAAGCCTGCCCGGCCGGGGATTTGCACGGATGCTGTTTGCAGGAGGCAGAAGCACATCAGAGCTGCTTTGTAGATATTGCTAAGCCCCTTAGTTCTCTCCGAACTAGGGGATTTGGAGCAGGGAATCCTTGGAATTGACACATTAATTTTTCTCCTGTCCATGTCCTGTGCTCAAACTTCTGCTTGGGAAACATAGAGATCGTTGCCTTTCCTCCTCTTCGTGGGTCCAGGGTATTCCTACTCTGACATTGAACAGGGAAAAATGAAACAAACCAGAACTGACCGATTAAAAAATTAAATAAGTTCTTTAAATTTTATTAAAGGATTTTTGTGCGAAAATTTCAGAGTTTTTTACAGATATTTAAATTATTTTAAAAGCATAATGCATGTTAAAATATATCCCCAAATATATACAGAATTGCCTCTTTCTTAACATCCCAGAAGTATTAAAAGGAAGGCAGCTCTTTTCTGACACTGAAAACTTTTTGGAGTCCATCTGCCAAGTTTAGGGGCAAATTTTATCTTTGGATGTGCATCCTGGGTTGTTGTCATGCTAACCTGGAGGGATACAGTATGCACTGAAATCCAGAAGACTGTCTTTATTTTGAATGTTATTTAAAAAGCCCATGAAAAACCTGACATTCATCAAAAGCTACGGCTTGGCCATGCTGAACATTCGCTTTGTTGTGGGGGAGAGTGGTCACTAATCCTTGATTGTCTTCTGAATTATTTGAGGACTTAACTATAGTTAAAATGTGACCTGAAACCAATGCCTTTAAGGGAGATGAAATTGCTTCGCTGCCACAGAAATACCAGTACAAGTCAAGAAAATCAGTTGCTTTCTCTAATCTCCTTTCCTTTGGAAACTTTGCTAATGAGATCAATTCCAGAGACAGTTGCCTTGATCCACAATGGTAAAAGTCCTTCTGTCGGCAGCTAAATAAAGCAGGATAACCTAAAGCTATGCTGGGAACTGGGAGTGTAATGTGAGGTGAACAGACAACCTGGCTTTGCTGAGGCAGGACCGATCCCTGAGTGTGTCAGATTTGGTTTGACTGTTAAAAATGGCCCCTAACTGTGCTTTTATCAGAACGTCCTCCCCTTCCGTCCTGCTGCAAACCAGAAGCCTCGGCCTTCATCAACGTGACGTGCAGTTCAGATGTGGTCCCCGCTGATCTTGTAACGCAGGGGGAGGTAGGAGGGAAGAAAGCAGTGAAAAATATCCCCTTTAGCTCAGTCTTTAGGGGCTCAGCTGAAAAAGCAAATCCTTGAGCATGTGGAGGGCTAGTTGTCCACTCCGTACCTTTCTGTGAGCTGTACCATCAGCAAATATTTGTTTTAGAAATAAGACGTTTTGTTCAAGGTACAAAAAAATCTGAAAAAAATCCCAGACAGACCCTCTGTTTTCCTAGGTTAAAACTAGGAGTGGGAATGTGTTTTGGAGGTTGGAATTAGGTGATCTTTAAGGTCTCTTTTAACCCACACCATGGAATGATTCTATCAGTCATCAGAGGGCACGTGGGTACTGGATTTTGCCCCACAAAAGTCTTCTGAGCTCTTGGAACACTGTTGGAAGGAGCAAGAGGTGCGTGGAGAATAAACAGGAATTATGAGTCTGGGCATCTGTTTGCAGTGGCCTGTGCTTTTGTGGTTGTGTCAAGTCTAAGGGATTCTGGAAGTGGTGTCTCTGCAGGAATTGAAAAGCTGGGATGTCTTTTCCTTAGCAATTCTGCGGTGCAGGGAAGCAGAATTAACAATGTTGATTGTGTTTTTCTCTAATAGCATGCCCTTTATAACAATACAGGTAAGTCAGCATAGCTTTTATAAACAGGTTTTCATATTGAGTGGGCAAAAGAATGCAGTCTTAATGATCTCATTCTTACTCACTTCTATCATACAATTCTGTGAAAAATTTTGGAATTTATTACTCTGCATGTCTGCAATTCCAAGTGAAAAAGGTGGGTTTTTCCTTTTTTATTTTTTTTTCTGTCTGTATCTCATTAATGAATTTTACCTCATTAGGAAATCCTTTAAAATGCTTGGATTGCTATCCTGAAGAATTAAGTCTTCCATTTATCGACAGCACATGTGCAGCTTTGGCACGAGGGGCGTAAATCCCCCACTGTTTCCTGTCAATGGTTTTCTGTCTTGCTGGGGTTTTCTCTTTTCTCTCTTGCACATCTAGAGAGGATTGCTCAGACTGTGCAGACACCCTGACTCTGACCTGACTCCTGAGGAGAGCTAGCAAGAAGGGGGAAAGAGGTTTCATGATCTCAAGAAATATATTTTCTTTGTTTTAATGGATTAGGGTACATTCCATAACCTTTTTTTTTTCTCTCTTTTTTTCTTCTTTTTTTTTTTTCCATTGGAATTTTGTTTTTAATGTTCTGTTGCATATTCTACAAACTCATTGTAATGTGACACTGACAACATTTTTGAGGTGTTCCTTGATGGTCAAGAAGATCTAAACAGGAATAATTTATTCATTTTGGAGCTGGTCAGGCTGTAAAATAACAACAGCTTGTGTCCTAGTCTTTGCAAAAGGGAAATACGCCTAACCCCAAATTTAATGCAAATAAAAGCTCATACAGAATTTTGGGCTGCATTCTCGGCCACTGTTAATTGTCAGTGGCAACTCCAAGCCTGTGAAGTTCTAAGGATGTAAATCCACTGAACATCAGTTTAAAATTCCTCCAACTCCAAGAAGCCCAGGGTTCAAGGATGCTCATGTGCATGGCTGAGATTAAGCCCCAGCTGATTCAAGCAGTTCTGGGGCATTTCTGCACCCCAGTAAATTAATCACCAGTGTATTAGCTGAGGAAAGGAGAAGGTTTCCCAAGAATATTCCCAAGAACATTTCTGCAGCTGAAACGGCCTCTCTGCTCTTTCCCATTTTTTGGTTTTGATTATTATTTTTTACTCTAAACACAGAGCTCAGTGTTTTCCTCTTGTCTTCTTCAACGGAAGTAGAGGCTGACACAAAAAAATCCCCATGAATTCTGATGAGTGTTGGATTGGTAAGGAATGCAGAAGATGTAGGGGGAAGAAATTACCTTATTAAGGCAAAAAAGCTGAATTACGTGGTAAAACTCATGTTTGTTACACCAGGCTCTAGGATTTAGTCATTACTTTAAACCACCCTTAAAATCAACATTTATTTGCACAGACCTTTGGGGACAAAGACTCTGTTGGCCTGATTTGTACTAAAACTTGGGAAAGCAAGCAGAGATATTTGTGGAGAAAGGGCAGCAGCTGAGAACAGACTGAGACATTTTTTACCGTGGGGTCTGAGATCCTGGGATGTAAACTTTGCTCTCACTGAATTAAACTGGAGCAACCCCAGGCTCAGCTCTGTAACTCTGCACAAGGGTGCAAATGAGGTATTTGGTCACTGGGCCAAAGGACAGTTATTTTGTGCTGATAAAACTTTATTATATTGATCTGCAGGAGACAGCACAGGTCCCCAAATTTGCAGGTCCTGAATGTCCGTATTTCTAAATTTAAACATTTATCTTAGGAA
Organism: Callaeas wilsoni; assembly: GCA_013398955.1. NCBI lineage: Eukaryota > Metazoa > Chordata > Aves > Passeriformes > Callaeidae > Callaeas > Callaeas wilsoni. Next base: position 74,264 of record VWPU01001214.1, on the reverse strand, counting down.
AATACCCATAAGCAGAAGAGAGGATAATTGGCATCATATGAGTTAGTAAATTTGTTTTCTGATAATTGGAAAGACGTTTATTATCAGTCCAGAGGTTACATTTTGCTGTAAATTCAGGCCTATTTTGTTCCTGTCAGATATGAGCTCACGTCTTATTACATGACAGACCTCTGAGTAAAATGATACATTTTCCTCCAGATCAGGCTGTCTGGCCTCAGCAAGTTTATTCAGGCAGTGGAAATCCCTTATTAAATACATTTTTCAAAACTTCCTGCACTACTGTTTATTTATAGATTACAGGGGAGATAATCAGTGCTTTCCACTCATATTCGCTTAGTTCTTCCTAATGATACCTAGTCACACTCAGTCATGGTCATGCATACTCTGTTCCACTCACAGTAAATTCCATTCACAGTAAATTTGAATTCACACTTCATAGTCAATCATTTAACTCATTCACATCAGTCACACTGAATCAATACTCCCTCGCTCCCTTTTTTTTTTTTTAATGCTCATTCCTTTCCTTTCACATTTACTCTTAAACATCTGCAATCATCCTCGTTTGCTTGGTGTCTATCCTTAGAGCAAGAACGTAGCTGTCATTAGTGGTAAACCCTCTGCAGCTCAGAAATTAAGAGGGTTATTACAGGGCCAGGCAAGCTTTGGAGAATCACAGGTGCTGCTCAAATTTCTTGCTGAGGGCAACAAACCTCAGGTGATGTCGTGCTCCTTATTTTTGGGGTGGGAATCTCACACCAGTGTGTTACCTCATTCCACTCAGAGTAACCTCGTGTGTGAGGTGCATCCCTCAGCCTCAGGTTGGTTGTTTCGGTCACCCTGGGGATGCACAACAATTAAGTAGAGTTGATGCTGCCTTTATATTTTTTTTTTTTTCCAATTTAATTTGATTCTAAACAAAGGTGAAACACTGTGAAAGCAGGACGGGAGGCTGAGGATGTTGTCGTGGTCAGAAATCATGGAAATGAGTCGTGTGGTGAGTGGAACAGGGTTGATTTAATAAAGAGGATTTTCTAGAATTTCATAGTTGCAAACTCTTTTGCCTCCATGGTACATCTGAAACCTGGCTCAGAAGACAATGACCCCCCAGCCTGTTCAGGTAGACTTGGTCCAGTGTCTTGGGTCCCAGGGAGCTGTTTCATGCAGGACTGAATGGTGGGCAAGAGGGATTGCAGACATATTTGTGCCTTTGTTTACTTCCAGATGGCATCAGGCAGCTATTTTTCTGTAAAGGCTTTGATGTCAAAATGCTAAAGATACCTTAAAGCTCTAAACTTCCCACAGAGTATTACAGCACAGAAGTCACCAGGAAGATATCCTGGTTTTAAGGGCTAGGATGTGCAAGAATATTAATGCAGATGTTTTAATCAAGTATTAAATTTACTGATGAGAAAGATGTTAATTTTTTTTTTATTTTTTTCCTGTATCTATTTATAGNATTTAAATTTAAATTTTAAATTTACAAGTATTAAATTTAAATATCAATAATTGATAGCTGAAAAAAATAGAACCTGTGTTTAACCCAAGGACACCACTCCATCTGCATTGAAAACTTGATCTTATTTATGAGTCCACAAAAACAGTGAGTAATGGGAAAAAAAGGGCAAGGAAGAAGACATAAAGGCTTTGAGGAAATTGCTGGAGAAGTACTGGTGGGCAAATCCTTGGTGTGCAAAGCCTCTCATGGCACTCACGAGTGCTCCAAAAGGAGGAGAGACAAGCCAGCTTTACTCACAGCATATTGTGACTTCCAGGGCAAGGAAAAAGAAACTATTGCATTGAATTAATAGCCTTGTGTTTGGGGACAAAAGAGCACATCCCATGAGACGCAAAAGGATCATATCTATCATCTTGAGACTGGCCTAGGAGGAGAGAAAGTACACTTGATAGACTATTATCCTAATTTCTGTCCTGAAAATCATGGGGTATGGACAGTGGAGCATCAGCTGTTACCTCGGAGTCGCAAACCTGAAGTAAAAGGCTGTAACTGGGTTCTTTTTTTTTTTTTATTCTGTTACTTATCCTTAAGAAAGAAAGAAAACATGACAATTACATGCTCTGAGGAGTCACAATAATCAACAGCAGAAGCCAGAAGGGAAAGGGGTCTGGATAGCAGAGGCCTGAAGGGAAGGAAGACGATGCTCTCAGGACACAGAATTTTTGGGAATGAGCAGCAGAGCTGGGGAGCACCAGACCTCTGCGTGGCACCAGGTATGGGGGGCATGGCAGAAAGGTTCAGATGGCATTGAAGTAATATTTTCAGGCAGGATATGACTGTGAAGTTGACAGTGGAAGGTCATTTGTGTTTCCTGGTCTCTAGGGCAGCACCACGGAGTTTTTGTGGCCCCTTTTTTTGCTCTCGGTAAATTCGTACCCTGAAAATGATAAAATGAGAAAGGAAGAGCAAGAAGTAGTGGACAACTTCCATAATGCCTTATCTGTATCAATAAAGCCTTTCAACCCACCAAAATATTCTTTTCACCCTCCAGTTTTGTTTTGTTTTGAGGTTTGGTTTTTTTCGGCCCCATGGTCCTTAAACAAAGTTTTCCGTGTCAATTAGTGGGGTGCATTTGGGCTTTGGTCCCTCAGTGTGTGCTCAGCAGATGTTCACAGAAAAGCAAAGTTTACCCAAACATTTCTGAGGTTGGAGTTTGTATATACAGCCTCTCTCTTTTCTTTCCAAAGGGTACCATATTAACAATTCCTTTCTCGCCAGTATAAATATTTTTCCTGCAATTAACTGCATAATAGTGCAACACAGATACTTGAAGAGGGTGTACTTATCCAGTGCAATTTGAGTCATCCCTTTACGGTAGCACCCACTCCAATGTATTAGAAATCAACTCAATTTTTATTGAAAAAACATCTAAATATGGGAATAATTCCCTAACCTGTTTATTTTGAAAAGTGCTTTGCCTTCTAACAACACGGCCGTGGCGAACATCTATTAGCTTTGCTTTGCTTTGTTTTCCTTTATTTTTTTCTGAGTCATTCTTTGATTTTCAAAACATTTTGGTCATCCACAGACTCCAAGTCTCCTTCCAGGAGAAACACTGAAGAATCAAGTGCATCTCTCCTGCCTTTTAAAATTACCCTTCAGGGCAGTGCACACACAGAGTGACCCTGGCTTTTGACGAACCTTTGCTGAACAAAATGTAACAAGCCCTGTATATTTTGAGCAGCATTTTCTATTCTGACAGAGACAGCTCGGTAGCATTTGATGTCTGCTTGCTGGTCATAGATAATGGTGCATCTTGGGACCATTGTCATCCCTGTCAATAAGACGGCCTGGGGGGACGTTCAACAAAGCTACCTTTTGATTCACCGTTTTCCCTTCCTTCCCAAGACATTTGTAAGCCTGTGGTCAGCTAGGTCACTTTATTTCATCCTGATGTGCCTTGATAATAGCATCATGTCTAACAAAAAATTTTGACAGACCATCGATGTGTGTTTCTTTGGTTCCTGTGTTGTTTTCTATGCCTCCTCAATGTCAAACAGGCTTTGAAAGCTACTGATTATGTTTGTTTGGACTGAATTTGACAAGATTCCTATTCTTTGAAGCAATTAAGCTCCTGAGGATGGATCTTGGGATTTGAGCTAATTTTTTTAGCAGCGCAGGAAGCAACCAGAGCATATCCTATGCTCTGGCCTTTTTTTGTTGTTTCAAGGTTGTGCTTTCATTATACCTTTAGAAGAAATACCTCAACCCAAAGGAAACTTCTGAGCTTTAGAAGAGAATCAAAAAGGAAAAAAAAAAGAAAAACGTGCAGCTTGAAACTAGAAGTTTTGCATATTTATATTTTATCAGAAAACGGCAACTTTGGCAAGCTCAGGTGGTGAAATCTCTGCAGAATTTAACTGTTCCGAGGCCACGCAGGCTGTCCACTTGCAGAATAGATTTTAGGAGCTGATCTGTGCTTCTGAAGAGACGGCAAATAAAGTATTTTGCTCAACTGGCCACAGATAAGAGCTCACAGGCTGGCTTGCTTATTGTTTAAATTAGTTGCAGGCAATTTAGCGTGTTACAAATGGGATTTAGCAGCATTTTTAGTTTTATCAGTTAGCTAAATTGTTAAATGGTGTTGCTGGAGTTCAGCAAAGCATCTCCAGAGCTACGCAGCCATTTTTTTTTTTTTTTTGGCAGTCACAGATGGAAGTTTGCAACCTGCCCCTGTAGCAGCGGGCATGCAGCACACAGACTTTTAATTGGGTGAGGACTTTTCTCTTTTTCTTTGGCAAATAAAGATTAATTTATCACAGTTCGTATAATACTAAAAAAGGCAAATTGTAATTTCCTGTTACAGAAAAAAAACCAAAAAAGGCCTTTCTGTTCTGTGCTGTGTTTTAAGGTATTTTTGTTGCCTTAAAATATATTTAACTTCAAGTCTTTATCCTTTATCACTGCACAGTGGAAAGGATCTTCTCTTTTGTAAATAACCACTAGGAAAAATTCACTTTTTTTAAATATTTCAAGATATTTAAGGCCATATCCCATCTTATGGATGGAAATCTGGACTTGCCTGGAAGTTTCTCAGAGTCTGGCAGCAGCTGGGCAGGGATTCTTTTTTTTATGTTGTAGAGAAGCTCCAGGAACATCATGACTGGTCAAAATCCACAGGGATAAGCAACCTTTGAAGCTCAGCTCTCCATTCTTCCTTGGGAATCATCAATGAAAGGAAATAAATCTGAGCTTAAATCACAGAGATGGAGTGACCAGCTGTTATTCAGGGTGTTCCCACACCTGCAGGACATTCCTGTGTCCCCACCCACCAACACCCATCCCAAGATGCAGCTTCCTGGGCTGCTCACCTCCCAGCGTGGTACGACCAGTGGAGGCAAAATTCCGTTCCTCAGTTTCCCTGGAGATGGAAGCAGGATGTAAGCGTTAATCTCCTTTTCAAAGGGATTTGACATCTCTCGCTGAAAGCAATGCAGTGGGTTGGTACAAATGTAAACCAGACTATTTTCCTTTTTATTTGAATTTGTGTTTAGTTTTAATATTATGACTGAAATGACAGCCTCTCATTTTCATACATTTCTGCTTTCATTCCCAGTTATTATTTAGGTTATATTACCTTCAAAACATGTTTTTATGGAGTTATAATGACTATAGATGAAAATGAAGCTAATAGTTGCCTACTGCAAATTTATGCATTTTTCTTGCTCATAACCTATCAAAATTGCAAATTTTCCCAAGGAATTAATCTCCTTTTGCTTTTGGCCAGGATCTTCCCTTTCTCTCCTACATTCTGAGTCAGGGTAATGATTTCTGTCCACAAAATGCCCCCAGAGCCATGTCTGAAGGCCTCCAAAAAAAGACCAGAATGTAGAAGAACAGTTTGGTTTTGTTTCCTTTTCACTGGTATTTTTTTCAGGAATACAGTATTTCCCTGGAATTATTACCAATGCTTTTCTGGCTTTCATATGCAGTGCCTTTCTGTCAGGCTATCTATAGCTCTTCAGGGCAGTATTGTCTAGTTATTCTTTCATATTAAATGATTGGGTTATTACTTTTACGTCTTTAGAATATTTCATTTTACTGATTTCTCCATATTAAAAAGATGATAAATTATAGCAGCTATTAAGGGCCCAATCCTGAATTCTTAATGTAGTCATTTCCATTAAAGTTCCCCCTGACATAGATTTATATGGAATCTGATAAATTTCTGCTTGGCAAATTCCTAGAGAAACTACAGAAACCTGAATTAAATTAGTCTGTTAAAATAATCAACACGAGCCCAATCTTGTCAAGTGAGGGGGAAATGAGTGTGTTCTGTTCGTTGCAGGACAGGAGTTAATGACTAATTATTAAGAACCAAGATGGGAAAAGTGCAGTGGGATTTCCAGGCACATGAGGGATTTAGGACTGAACCCTATTTTTGCTTTAAGTCTTACTTGTCCGCAGGGTTTTTTCCTCACATTTCTAATCTATTTTCCTCTACTATGAGAAAAATGTAGAAAGATTAATTTCTCTATTAACGACAGTTCTGGAATAGTGCAGGACACAGAATGGGCCCTTCTTGGGTGGGGTTTGAGCACAGGATGCGTGGATCCCGTGGTGATGCTGACTCACTTTGGGTCCCTTCAGCTGGACCTGGAGATCTTCAACATCCAAACGAAGTTTTCCATGACTGGAACAGGCTCTCCCTTTGGCCTGCAAAGACATCTGGCAACATCAAAACCAACAATTCATTGCTCTTGCTTTTTTGGAGCAAACCTTCCTGAGCCAACAGATGGATGAACCTCCAGAATTTGGGTTTGAGGGAATTTTTTAAATGTAATTAACAAATGAGTAAACTAATGAGCAAAATAATACCCTCCCACTCCTTCCTTCTCGAGATGCAATAATGATGTGATGCCACTGAGGCAAAAAGTCCCTTATTTTTCTCCTAGATCCTTTCTTATGACATAATAGTTTTTTGGATGTCAAGATCAACACAAAATGCAGTACTACAATTTTTTTTTTTTCTGATATGTAATAATTCAAATGCAAAGCACAGGTCACAAATGCTGAAGCCTTTATTTATGCCATAACCATACTGGAAAAAAAATACATTTTATGAACCCCCAAGGGTCATTTATGCCATGTCGAGGATGGCTCTTGCTCTACATAACTTTCTCCATAGCAAACCATTGTTTTCAAGTTTCTTCTTACAACTTTTTGATGACATGACTATTTTTAGCCATAATTTTGTATTTTAAATTGCAACTCAATTAGTCCTCACTGGAAAATATATTAAATTATGTACTTACTCAAATGAAGCTTCTACCTGTATTTAGTAGACTGCTATAATAATTCTTCTTTTCAAAATTATATTTTTATTACTTCAACCATCTTGTTTTTCAAGAGTATGGTGATTTTCTGAAAACTTCTCAGCAAACCAAACTCTGTGTCCTTTGGACCTAATTCTGAGCAATTTTGATCAGTTATCCTTATTCTACCACTTGGTTTTAAGCGTTTAAAAAGATGAAATTTCTCATTCTGTTCTGCCTTTTTATTGTTGTTTATTTCACAGGAAATTTTCAGATGCTTCAAAATAAATTGGCCGCTTAAAACACATGACAGAGAGCAGGGGACAAACATAGATGGATTCAAGACTTTCCTGGGTAACAGTGTGCAGTAATTAATGCTAAAAAGCTAACAGGAAGACGAGAGATGTAATTGTGCATGTTCCATTTTAAAATGAACGCTTTCGTTTTGAATATTTTAAAAAAACCCAAAACGATTCAGAAAATAAGTGCTTGTTTGGCCTAGATTGTATTTTTTTTTCACCCCATTTTGCCATTCTAGCTACTGAATTGAAGAACAAATTATTTACTGGTCTCTAGATATGAATGTTTCTCCCATTTCACGTTAACTTTGCTTCAGAAGAAACTAAGTGCAAAGGAAGACTTATCAGTTTGTTAGTTTAATGAAGTACTTAATTGAACATAGGTTTCTTAGAAGGAGCTAAATTTCAAGAAGAAAGAAAAAGTCCCCTCTAGACTAATAATTGTCTATGGCAGGAAAACCCTTGGCAGTGGGAGTAGGGATTTATCTGGAGTTGGAATGAATTTTCTCTGTCAATTGGCATCTGAAAAAAATTCAGCAGGGAGAGTTAAGTGACTAAACAGTTCTCAAATGACTGAAACAAATGGATACTTTAATGAAAATCTTTTGAATGTCACTCAAAATTCGGTCCCTGGTGTGGTGGCTCAGATTTTATGATACTGTACATATGTGGTGCTCAGTTGTTGGTTTTTCCTTTCAATCTAAGCTGAATTTGAGGTTTTGTTTCATAAAACTATATCCCATATCTATTTAACTTACTTTGATCAGTTCCAAATGTTGACCATATTTTTGGTGTGTTTAGGAGGAACTTCATCGACTATTAGGTCTAAACCAAGGGTGACTTTTAAATTATAATTTTAATTAATTAACAGGGTCTCTGGGTTATGAAATATCCTTGAGCCTTCATGCATGGTACAAGTCATCAGAATGAATTGGTTGAAATGTGGTTTTCAACCATCCTGGGCTTTTATAGGGTATTAGTTTTGGAAAAAAATGTGTACTCTATAGTTTACTTTGGCCTGACAGTGTTTATCCTGTATGTTTGTAGAAATAAACAGGAAAACCCTTAAACACTAACAATCCTATTTGATTCTTGATGCTTCTTGGCAACTAATCACAACTCCTTGGTGAGGTCCTGTGTATGACATGTAAATATTTGACATAAAGGTAAAATATAGTTATCTGAGCCCCTTATATATTTAATGATCCCAAACATTTTTTTGGACAATAGGCAAATAGCAAAATGTCACTTGTTTGGAAGAGGAGAGGAATAAAAAATCCATGAACAAGCTGTTCCTTTCTTATATTTGCAGTTATTTTTCTTGTAGTAGCTGCTACATGTTGTTAATTAATATGAAGGCTAAACCTACTTCATTTTAGTGCTACATTTCTACAGATATTTAGCAAGGCCAGGTGTACTTTTATTTCTGAATTTTTTTTCAGGATGAAGGTTTATTGGAGAGTTTCTGTGATTTTTTGTTTTGCTATTTTTCTCATCAGAGGCTCTGTCAGCAGCTCAGACCCCTCTCTTCACCAACATCAATTCCACCTCTTGTTGTGATGTTGGTTAGTCCAGGTTCAAGCACTCTCTCTGCTCTGTGATACTCAGAATATTGCCTAAAACCAGTTCTGATCATGACCTGCAGAATTTTCTACCATCCCTAATTATTTTGCTTTTATTTAAATAAATCCATATTTTCTGTGCTCTCATAACTTTATACACCCATTGTCATGCCTTAAGTCTGTCTTCTCATTAACACTTGATAATCTTACGTGTTTGCACTCTGAATGTATTTAGAGATGGAAAAATTGCTAGACATTTCATCTTTTACCTGCCTGTATAGAAAAAATTCTAATGTTCCATCTTCCTTAACCTTCTATACCTCATATGTTGCTCTCCCACTTTCCCCCTTGGCCTGACAGAATCACAGGATCATTTGGTTTGGAAAAGACCTCTGAGATCATCAAGTCCAAATTTGACTGACCGCACCCTGTCAACGAGATCGTGATTATCGTGATTCCCCCCACAGCTGCTCATGGACCTTTGGAAAATTTCTAATACTGATTGACTTGGGATGGGAAAGCTGTAACAGGTTTGTGGCCTGAATTATCCTCATATCCATGGATTATATTCTGCCGCTTTGGAAGGGCCCCACAATCTTCTGCTCACCCGGTGACTTGAAGTAGCAAATCCTCTCCTTGGTACCAGAATTCGCAAGGATTTGCCTGTGCTTAAAAATTGTGCGGTTGTCCATGAAGAATTTGTTGGAAACTATTCCTCAGACACTTAGTGGGAATTATAAAAATGAGTGATAATATGAGATCAAAACGAAACTTTCAACAGAGTGGAGTTTCTTAAGGAAAAACAAAGCAATTGGAAGGAAAAGGCTGATGTGTTTGAAGCCACAGCTAATGCAATAAGAAAAAAAAAGAATTAGAAAAGTCTTTGAAAGTGTTGGTTTAGAACTGCGTGAAGCTCAACAAAGAATTGCTAATATGGAGGGTAGGAATTGTTGGATAATTACATCGAGGATCTAGAAAACAAGCTTAGAAATAGAGGCTTGTGTGTTGTTGAGGAGTGCTGAGGGATGAGAGATTGGGGACCGGGAATTTTCCCCACCCCTATTTCATCTCTGGTTTTTATGCTGCATTTTGAAGATGTATGGAACATGTAAATCAGCTGTGACTGTCATTTGCTTTGAAACGCTGCACATTAGTTTCATTAAGGCTTTCAGAAAAAGCCTCAGCCAGGAAGTCTTCCCAATAAAAACTTTGATTTGTATTATTTTTGGTGGCTTTATTTTTCCTTCCTAAAGGTTACTGCCACTGTTGGTTTAACGGTGTTTATGTGATCTTATAATAAGTGTTATCACTTTGTATAATTATTATGTGTGATTAATCCGGTTCACACTCGAAAGCTGTGGGGTTTTTTTTTATTTTTTCATTTTTAACCAGAGGGTATGTCTTTAAGCCTTTGTGTTGTTCACTTATAATGATAGCTGACAAGAGTTATCATAAAGAGGGAGGAGGATGGAAACTGGAATAAATTGCTGGGTGAAGAAAGATTTCTGGGAATTTTTGTTTGGATTAGCATCTTCTATAGTAATTCTTGAGAAAAATGGATCCAATGTATAGATCCCTGATAATTTGATATTTGCATGGATTTTTGTAGCAGTCAGGTTATGCAAGACTTTGGAAAAGTGCATTGTTCAAATTTTTCCATTTTTTTTGGAGAAATTCAACCTGTTTTAAACAGGACTCTAAAAAATAACTTTTTAGCCTTTTAACCTTTTAACAAATGTGAATTTTCCCAGCATGACAGATGGGGTTTATGATTGAAGGGGATTTAGGACCTAAGATGGCAGGAGCTGGAAAAGCAGAGCGGCTTATTTTTGTAGGCTGAATGGATTTACATCTGGGTCTACTCTCCATGGAGAACTTTGGCCATTTCATTTCTCCTTTAAAAATCATGATTATAGTAGGCTGGCTTTGCAAATTTTGTAAATCTTTGTTACCGAGGATGGAATTTCTGTATGTTAATGAAATATCAGAAATCTCACTGTGACCAAAACCCCTCCAGAAGCAGAAATGGTTGTATGGACACATCACATAGTTCTCAACCTTCACCAATGAATCTGAGTGCTTAAATTTGCTACAAATAATGCACTTTATAACAATTCATCTCTTGCTTTCTGAGAGCTAAAATGCACCTGGTTTGCAATTCTGTGCTTTAATATTCACTCTTTGGAGGGAATTCATTTAGGAGCTGAGAATTTTTTTGATTTCTGAAGCTGTAATTGCTGCAAATTTTAAAACTGGTATTTGTACTACTTGATATCATTATAGAAAATTGTGGTTTTTGTTATTTTTGTCTGTGGCACAAATGATTTGACTCTTTCATTTAAAATGATGAACAAGCATGAGCACCTCAAATACAGACCAGCTCCCAGACAAGCCAATAGTGAGAGAATGCCTTTGTAAACATTAATCCTCATTTTACCTAACTAGAAATTGAAAGGAATATCTGTAAGAATTATAACACATATTTATGAGTAGTGACGCTGCTGTTTTATTTTAATGCATTTTTACGCCTTTTTAAAATATATATAACACCTTCATATTGACTTCAGATGTCAAGCAATTTAAAATAACATTTACAGCTTTAAAAGCTAGTTAAAATTCCCTAGACCTCTCCAGAGTTTCCATACTCCAGGAGGCTGAACTCTTATGAAATACATTAAGGGAGATATCCCCCACATTAATGAACAATCAATATTTCATATATAATTGTTTCATATGTAACTGTAGGTAAAAATAGCTAATCCCCACAACCAGATTAAACCAATTAACTTGGAGTGTGTGGTTTTCAAAAGGGCTCTGGAAATTGAAGCATGGGTCCAACGATGTGATGAAGTGAGAGAGAAATATATTTGTATTTCCTCAAAGAAACATTGATTTCAAAGATGGTTATAATATTAAGTATTACTTAGAGGGGGAAAAAAGTTTTAAGCAGGAGATTTAACAGAAGTTTGTGAAAAGTTTGGAGAAACCTTTTCTGGCACTTTTTAATGCCTTTTAAAAATACATATCAGTCCCATCATTGTCTGGCATTGATTTTATGAGCCCATTTGTGGCTGTGCATTGTTCACTGCACTTTTAGACGAAATTCTGTCCTCTTTGACCCAGGTTGGGAAGTGTGATTTGTGCAGAAAGGGTATCGAGTCCCTAATATCCATAACATTTATGGAATCATCAAACTTAAATTACAAAATTGTTTCAACTCAGATAACATTTAACATTGACTTATGAAGCTTAGCAACCTGACCAGCTCCTTAGGCATAAAGTAAAAAATGCAGGAAGAAGGGGAAATACCAGGAATCAACATCTTTCTATTTGAAGAAATTATTGCCTTAAATTATTGCAGTCTATTAAATATGAAGAATTTCCCCATTTTTTACACTGACTCTAGTTTACTATTCTCACAGGACAACAGAAAGATTAGCTAAAATCTGAAAAGAAATTTCACAGTTTGGAACTGGAGTGTGTAACAGTCACAGCACTTTAAACTAATTAAAGTTTAGTCCATAATAGAGAGGTTGTTAAATGAAAATTTGTAATGTTTGTTATTAGTGAGGGCCGACCTTCAAAAAGGTAAGGAATGGAGATCAGAGAATCCATGGAATCCAAGTATGGTTTGGGATGGAAAGAACCTTACAGCTCATCCCATTCCACCCCCTGCCATGGGCAGGGACACCTTCCACTAGGATGGGGCAGCCACAGCTTCTGGGCACCTGTGCCAGGGCCTCCCCACCCTCCCAGCCAGGAATTCCTTCCCAATATCCCACCCATCCCTGCCCTCTGGCAGTGGGAAGCCATTCCTGTGTCCTGTCCCTCCATCCCTTGTCCCCAGTCCCTCCCCAGCCCTCCTGGAGCCCCTTCAGGCACTGGCAGGGGCTCTGAGCTCTCCCTGGAGCCTCCTCTTCTCCAGGTGAGCACCCCCGGCGCTCCGCGCCTGGCTCCAGAGCAGAGGGGCTCCAGCCCTCAGGGCATCTCTGTGACCTTCTCTGGTCTTGCTCCATCAGGCCAACATCTTTCTTGTGTTGGGAAACGTTTAGCTTAGTTTAATTTTCCCTGACCTTGCAGAGCTGTTGGAGAGCTCTTCTAATCAGACATATGTGGTCCATTTCCAGGCTTTAACAGCAACAGTGCTGAGATTGTACCGTTTCCTGACCCGTGTGCCTGAGGAGTTGGTAAATCTTCAGTTCCTTGATAGAAGTTGTCAAATCCGATCTCATTTACTTTTCATCCTGGACAGAGGATAGAAGTTTTAAATCACAGCCTGTCTTATTAGTGGTTGACCGTAAAAACAAACTCTCTATAAGCACTAACTTTTGTTATGCCAGGATCGAAGCCACAAACACAGGTTGGGGTGATGTGAATGTTGCTTCTCTCATTGTCCATCAAGCAGAAACTAAATCCAGCAAAAGCATTTCATGTGCTCCACACGCAACTTGCTAATTCCAAATGATGCATCAATAACACAATCATGGCTGCCTTTTCTTAGAATTATGGTTATCTGTTTTGTACTCAAAATATGCACATGGAGCAATTTCATCTGTGAGAACTTGGGAAAATTATATTAATCATCATAACTGAGTACAGCTTCTTTCTCAGCGTGAGTCATAAATATCTTTGAGCATTAAACCTCTTTACAATAACATTAATTTAATCTATAAGAGGACACTGCATGCAATAAATTCCATTTACAAATCTGAGTGGGCAAGAGAGAGAAAGCTGCATCTTACTTTTTAATTTTTTTTTTTTTAATATTGAAGACAAGGAAACAATGCCCCAAAAGAAGTTTCCCTCAGCCTGAAATGCATAGGACTAGGAAGGAACACAGAGCTTCCTGATTGATTTGCCTCTGTGCTATTGCTTAGTTTGCTGCCAGTCAGAAGCTTATATAGCTTAAAAGATTGTTATTGATTGTTCAATTTGGCGTTCATATATTTAAATTTTATTCAGGTTAGAGTGATGTTGAAAATTGGGGTCCACATGCTAGATTGCCAGCACAGTGGTTGACAACACAAATGTTAAAATACAATAATCCTTGTAGTATAAAATGGCCATTGACAGTCTAATTTCCATTTTGTGGTTTATGGCCTCTACTGAATATCTGATAATGTAATTATGCTTCAGTAAAGAATGAATCCTCTCTGGTAAACTGAGCTGTGTATGCAATGCCAATGTGAATTAAATAAAGTGACATCAAAGCTCAGTCAGGGCTTATTTTAGGAGCACATTTTTAAACATTTACTATGGTTTGTTCTACAGTAATGCCAGGGAGCAGATTTATGGCTGTTAGCATATTCATGTTGAAGAAATGTGTTACTTCATTCTTTATTTTAGCCCAGGAGAGCAAACAAAACAGCTTCAGTAAAAGTGAATGCTGCTCTGTGACTTAGGTATGAAAGTTTTCAGATGATGCCACCACCAGCCTCCCTAAGTAGCACAGAAAGGGAAGTGGCAGCTGTGCAGTCGGGAAATTAAAATGTAAAGAAAACTCCCCCAAATTATTTACATGCCCCACAAATGAGACAACATTTGTTTCTTGGCAATAGGTACATGATCAGCTTTTCTGCTTGGCTCTTTAGCTCCTGGGTTTATAAATGTATAGGAATATACAATATGATCCTATGGTTAAAGAATTTCCTCCTTTTAAATTCCAGTTGTCAAGTTATGTTATGCTGTTTGTAATGCAGTGAATTATGTTCTGTCCTATCCCATTCACTGCTAGCATAATGCAACTTAACATCAGGCCACATAACAGAATATGACAGTTAAAATTTAAAAGTACCCTCATTGTATTTGTGAATTGAATACTCAACTGTGTGATTTAAAGATGGACTGGCATCTTGACTCCAGAAACAAGTAATGTTACTTGAATGCGTTTTTTTCCCCCTAATATATTTGCATTGCCGTTTTGACCTTCTTTCCAAGAGAAAGAGAAAATAACCCTAAGCAACTGGCATGTATTGACATGGAGGTATTGAAAAGTTAGCGTGATGCTGCAGACATGTTTAGAGGAACTTCTGAAATCATGAATTTGATGAGATAGACTGAATCAGAATGTCACTTTATCATGTAAACAGCAGGGAGAGAGCCAAGCCTCACATGTGGATTTTAAATGTCCCAAAGCATTAGTATTAAAAATCCAGGGCCTGGTTCCACCCGCGATAAAGAGAGGTGTCAGATCACATCATGGTTTATCCTTCCAGCCTCGCAAGGATCGGCGCTGCACAACACGGGCTTAGAGCAGTTTGACACATCCTCTAGGACCTGTCAATGGTTCAGGAGTCAAAGGTGAGTCCCTCCACCTCACCTGCTCTTTTCTGATTGCCACAGCTGTTGGCCAATAAGGAAACCTCTGGACTTCTCCTCATACTTATATGGATATAAATAATTTGGTGTGGCACCTCAATTCCCTCTGTTTTCCCCTCGATGTGCTTTGCTTTCAGTGCTCTCAGAGTCCTTTTGCAGAAGCCCACCTCCGGCCAGGGCATCCCCAGGAGGCACAAGAAGAGAGGAGCGGGTCCCCAGCTCCCTGGGAAACAGCAGGTACATGAAATAAAACTGGATAAAAACACAAGCACATTAAATACAAGCATCACTCTACATGCCCATCCCTGGGCTGGCTCTTCCCTGTCTGAGGTGAAATATGCATCTGACTCCTTGGGTAAACAAAACATCTTTGGAAGGAGAAGATGGAGGGAACACATTTGCAAAGGCTTGGCTGGTTGGGAAACAACGTCCTATTGTAAACTATACATGTCCATATGAAGATGTTATTAGTATAATTTCCTTTTCAGTCACTGTAGGAGTGTCCCTCCTTTGTTACACTTGAGTTGGTAACTTCTCATGTAAGAATCATCATAAAGTCATAAAATTCCAGAGTTATTTGATTTGGAAGGGAACTTAAAATTCATCCAGTGCCGTGGGCAGGGATGCTTCCCGCTATCCCAGGGTGCTCCAAGCCCCATTCAGTCTGGCCTTGAACACTTCCAGGGATTCAGGAACAGCCACAGCTTCTCTGGACAACCTTTGCCAGGGCCTCCCCACCCTCACAGGGAAGAATTTCTTCCTAATATCTAATTTGAACCTGCCTTCTTTCAGATGAGAAAGAGCAGGTTTAAAAAGAGCCAAGATGAATGCATTTAGATTGCAGACAGTGGAGGTAGCCAGTGAGACAGTATTAGTCAGCATGTTTGTGGTTTAGTCACTGTTATAAGCATTACAAATATTAGTTATTATTATTTATTTCTTATACAACACCCACACACTGTGCAAGACATTTAACAAACCACATAAAAGGCAGGGCTGTGCGACAGAGCGATTGCTGGATGGATTTTAGGTGTGACAGATTGCTATTAGCTACTTGTTTGTGTTTCTTTGTGCTGAAAAAATTCCTAAAGGTCCCAACCAAAGAGACCTCAGCTATGCTTGGCACTGTTCAAACGCAGCATTAAAGAGAATGGTCTCTAGATAGGCAAAAGTCAAGGTGATGTCAGGATCTGCTCACAGAGCATCTTGCATGAGTTTCTGTCACGGCAAAAGTAGTAGTAGAGATGAAACTACATCAGGGAAAAGTTGTTTGTGAAGCTGTTGGGTGTTCTCACCCAGGTACTGGGGTTTTGCCCAGCAAATGTGGTTTCTGCTCTCAGTTCTGGCTCTGTGTGCAAGGAGTTTGAGATGTCACCTCTGCATGGTGCTCACGTGCCACCAGCAGCCTCTAAAATCCCGATTTGAGACATAGATGTGGGTTAAAGCTGTGCTACGACTTCTTACATGAGGCTAGATACTCACCTAAGTTGTAGCTAAGTTGTAGTTTGAGCCAGTGTCTCAATGTTTTAGCACTGGCTCTGCCCAACCCTCTTTTTTTTTGTGCAATCCTAAGCAGATATGAAGTGCTGGCAGATTTTGGCAGCCCAAACAATACCAGCTCTCTGGCCTGGCCCTTTCTATGTCCAGCACCTTCTGGATGTAGGTACTTGGCACAGAATTAATAAATGTCACACATCAGTGATTTGTTTCTTTGCTCTTGAGCCGTCCATTGGCTCTTTCAAATAATTTCTCCAAGATATTGAGGCAGCTTGTCCTGTGTCTTCACACCGTGAGCTCTTCATGCCTGCTTAAAATCCCTTCCCAAGCAGGGTTATCCATTAAAAGCTTGTACCTCCTTCTGGATGTTGGGGTTTTCCTGTACAGGAGTTGTTTGTCACAGCAGACACGTTCCTACATTCTTTAGATCTTACCCTTTTTGTCATGCAGCATTTTCGCCTCAGACCTTTCTTGTTTTACTGTGTGTTCCCAAATATCTCAACAACACCACAGGGGTATTCACCCTCCACATTTCGCCCTGGCCCTGGTGCTTCCTTTGCAGGGATTAATTAGGAATGTTTGTCTCGGAACACAACCATAATTTCATCCACAGCCAAGATTTAGTGGGAACCTCAGGATTGGGAAGGGAGTTGGCTCTTAGTCTTGGATCAGTCCCACTCCTTTGTGATTTCACTTTGTCCCTTCTGTTTCTTGAAGTATCAGTCATCCTTTTTCATAATAGTTCTTGAATATCCTTTCAGAGTTAGGTTTTTCTGTCTGAATATTAAAAACATCCACAAGTTGAGAATCAGCTTTTGTCACGAAAAATATATAGAGAGAAAGAGTTACATTTGTTTTTTGCTGGCACCCCTTGCTTGGAGAGAGAGTGAAACACTCCTTAAATCTTTTCCAGCTGTCTTCCAGATATTCAGTGTCTAAACTTTAGGGCTTTTAGCTGCTCTGCTCTCCCTTCCTCAGCATTTTTGTGCCCTTTGAGGGTGAGTGATCACCTAGACCTGCATCCCTGAGCTTGGCTGTTCTTGGGAGGCTCCAGCCATCGACCTTGGCACAATGAACTGATAAAATCCAGGCTCGTTCAGAGTTGCAGTTTCTCACACACCACTTGGTCCCCTTTTAAGAAAATTTGCACAGCAAAAATGTTCAATGGCAAGGGATGGGGCAGTGGGAACTCGAGGAATATGTGGATAAAAAGGCAGGCTATGGGGAATATGCAGGTTTGATTTTGCTCTAAATGTCTTGTGAGACACGCTCCAGTTTTGCATTTGCTTTTTTAAATTGTTTGTTTATTTATAATTTGAAATTCTACTGGACAGCGATATCCAATACCTTGACATTTAAAGAATGGATGAGTTTGAGAAAGTGTGTACTAGAGGCTCCCCAGGGAAGTGGTGGAGTTACGACCCCTGGAAGCACTCAAAATAACAAGTATGTGTGGTACTTTGTGACACAATTTAGTGGGTGTGGTATTATCTGGTCAAAGATGGGGCTGAATGATTTTGGAGGTCTTCTCCAACCTCAATAATTCCACACTTCTACAAGAAATCAAACATTTTCCCTAGTAATTTTTCCTTTTCCTTTCTTTTCTTCTCTATCACAGGTGTTGTCTTCTTTACTGATGCAGCAAAACGGTTGATGAACCTTACAGATGAGACTCCTCATGCTGTTGTCCTAAAAAAGGAGAAAAATATTTTTTACATTGCATTGTAGTTGCATTTGAGCGCTTAATCAAAGCTCTCTTATTGGAATATGAGTACCACTAGATTTGGGCTTTTCAGCAGGTGTAACCTGGGCCAGGTTTGTCAGCACAGGTAACTCGTACTCCACCTGCTCCCAAATATTAGGACCCAAAAAGGCTCTTGGAGAGAGAGCAGCATCAGTTTAAATTCCTGATTTAACTGTTTGTCATATAAATTCAGTTTTCAGATAATCCCTTAGTGCAATAATTCCTTATTATGCATATGGAAAAGCATCTATTAAAGGCGTTTTCAACTTTCTGGGTAGAGTTTCTTTATCTGTATTTTACAGTACAGTGAAAAGTAATTAATTCATTCTTAGATATATAACATATGGATAATTTTTATGGATTTATGGCACATTTTAGGGGATGTGAAAATGCTGCAATTATTTTAAAAGTAATGCAATAGAAATTCAGGGCTGGTTCATAGATTTATGACTGGATTATATTTTCCACAGCCAACTGCCAAACATGGAGTAGATAAAATCTATGTTTCTTTTTGTCCAGTCTACCTCTTTTATCCTGTCTCTGGTTTAAATTGCCACATAACTACAAATAAATATCCTGAATTTGACTTACTTAAAAATTGGAAATTTTGTGAAATTTATTAACCCTCAGAAAACAGTTCACAGTATTTAATTAGTAAAGAAAAACATACTGCACAGAAAACGTCAGCAGAAATTACAGTAATAATCTATCTTTCAAAACACTATTAATTGCAGTTGATATTTAACCATACATTTCTCAAAAATAAAAAAAAAAAGAGGTGGGCCCAGCTCAATTATTGGCTTGAACCTCTGAGGAAACTCAGATCTGAGAAGAGGCACCAGTTTGTGGAAGTAGAGGAGCATTTATTCCGTGGGTAATATTTCATCTGTGGTTTAATTTTACTTTTTAGGGCTAGGAGCTAACGCTGACACCAGGTTTTTTCTAGTCATCACACATTTGTAAGCCTTTCTTGAGTAGCAGGGTGCATTTTGATACACGGAAAAGTTATTTTTTTATCAAAATTTTATAGAATCACAAATGTTTTGGGTTGGAAGGGAACTTAAAGCTCATCTCATTCCACCCCCTGTCATGGGCAGGAACACCTTCCACTAGACCAGGTTGCTCCAAGCCTTGAACACTTCCAGGGATGAGGCACCAACAACTTCCCTGGGCAGCATATGGTGTTTCTGCTGAAATTACTAAAATATGGACTGAAACTCTTGTCTAAATTTAAGGCATTGACTCGATCACGTAATCCTTGAAAAATCACACCATCATCGCTCATTAACAGCCCTGTACGAATCCAAGCCTTCGAGATTTATTTTCTCCTACTTTGAAGGCAAGTAACTTTACTGACATATTAACGTTCTAGCTGTGAATAGAATATCTCATTCTGTTTGAAGGATAGTTCCCTTGATCCGTTAAATAAATACTACATGCAGGGGGAAAAAGGGTGTTAGACTGATATGCAAGAGCCACCATCGCTGGGCGCAGATTTATGGGGTAAGGGAGTAAAAGGAAGTGATACGGCTGTGAAAAGAGAAATGAAACGACACTTACGGCCACTAAATCCTCCAGAATTGAAAAACATCAGCAATTTGTGTTTAGAACACACAGTATTATGTATAAATGGATTTTCATCGATAAATCAATGGGTTTGGGGTGTTACACCAAAACGTGCCGTTTCTGCCGAGGCATAAGCGGAGATTTTGGTTGTGTTCCGGTTTGATTTGAAGGCTGGGAGCTTTCCCATGTTGGTTGGTGTCTCACCCTCATCCTCACTGCCTAGGTTAGCGTGGATTTGCCACCAGCTTGGCAGCCCTGTGTTTGGAGTGAGGACTTTCCGTTCACTCCTCACGTCAGCCGAGCCCGAAGATCCCAGCGGAGCTCGTTCGCCGGAGTTTGCGATGCATCTTGGGTGAGCAGCTCGACACAGCCCTCATTTAACTGACTCCGAGGCTTATGCGCCAATGATTTCTGCTGGTAAAGTGTTATAATTGGATTATTGAAGTATTAGGTAAATTCAGTCGGATTTGCTGTTTGAAGTGGAAATACAAAAAATGCGGGGATGCTATTACTGCTTTGTCATACCTATTAACAACAGATCCCAGTGTTGCAGCAACAACAGATTTGCTTTCAGCTGTTTGGACTTTTCAATGTGTAAATTTATATCATTTAGGTGGGTAAGTTGGCAGATGCCTGTGACCTCCGCGGACCCAGCTGGGTCACTTTTTAAAGAGCATAGCTTTTATTACTTGAAATTTCTCTGAATACACTTTTGTGTGATGTATTTCTTCTTAGAGCAGAAACACGTCGTGGCTAAAATTGGAGTGGGTGTCAACAAAGTGATAGAATTCAGCACATTTTACAAAATATTCAGTCTAAATGTCCTTAGGATTGTAATTCCTGGTTGCCCAAGTAAATAATAAACCAAAACCTCCCAATGCTATAAACTAACTTTAAATATGTAACGAATACAAATTGTCTGTCAGTGTTTATCATTCTTTATTAAACCCCTTATTCTTGATCACTTTTCATTGAAACCTTTATTTCAAATTAAGCAACCTGTGACATCAAGGGCTGCTTGGCCAAATTCACCCAGCAAGTGACAGCCATGTCTACTCTGTGTTTTAAAGAATACATTTAGTATTTTACAGGTAACATTTTCAAATGACCAATATTTATTGAGACTTTTTTAGGTGGTTTTGAGAGATTTACATTGAAGCATGAATTAGATTAATAATTGTTTCGCTTAATATAAATCTGGTTTTACCTAATCTGTGATGTTCAGGTTTGAATGATTGAAGCACCACGGCACCACCTCAATTTTTCAGTGCCTAAATCCTTATATCTGTGTCTTCTTTTTATATTATTATTATTTGTCCTCATTCATAAAACCATACCCTTTAAACAGCTTGGAAGCAAATCTCGATGCTGCCCAAGCAGCTCACGAGAGAGCTGCGTATCAGAGATGCTTTGAAACAGCAGTTACAAATATTCCAAAAAAGCCCTACAGGCAATTTAGATCCAGATGCAAACTGCTCAGGTCTTTCAGTATAAAACGCAGCATGGGGCAAAGCATCCCATGTGTTCCAATGTGTGCAAAATCCTGATAATGATTTATTATATCAAGGGCTGCAACCTATGTTTCCCAGGTGACCGCGAGCGAATGTAACCTGATTGTTAAACAAGCTCTCTCACCTAATAAATGTGCTTTACTTGATGTGAAAATCTCAGGAAGGAGGTTTGAGGGGGCCGGTCCCAGCGCTCAGATTCTTTCCTGGAGACATCAGGGCTGGAGGTTTGAGCTCCCTTTCTCAGGAGCTGCCCTAAACTTAGGGGTGCTGTAGATAAGGGGTCAGGAGATGATGTTTTTCCTTGGGTCTGATCCCCTAAATCTGCTACACAACTGTGTTTTGGATCAGAGCATGTTGTTACCTGCTGTGAAACTCTAATATTTGGGTGTTTTTTTACATTTAAGTTTGTTGTTCACAGCTCGTGGCACCAGGGAAGACGTGACAAGCACATGGAGATAAAAGAATGGATTTAATTGTCTGGAGTGGTTTAAAAAAGCATTTTTTAAAAAAATAAAAATCGTAGAATCACAGAGTGGTTTTTGTTGGAAAAGACCTTAAGGCTCATTGCATCCTATCCCCTGCCATGGACAGGGACACCTTCCACTAGAGGTTGATCCAAGCCCCATCCAACCTGGCCTGGAACTCTTCCACTTGTTAGTCATAAATTTTTTTGTTCCTGTCTCACTTTTTGTCAGTGTTACATAAATACATTAGCAAAAATCTAAAAGTAGAGGTCTGAGGTGGAAAAGTTGCCCCACATCTTAGGAAACTCATGGAGAGCACCCAAAATGGATGAAATCTCCTCTGGACCATGACGTAAAATCCAGATGCACAACTTCTGTCCAGGCCTGGGCTGTGTGTCCCTTCTATGGGATGCAGCCTGTAGGGGTTTGGGACATGGTAGGACCAAGGATGCAGCAGCTGAAGATGCCATTGTCCTCACATCATTGTCCAACTTATGCATGAGATGAGTCTGGTGATTCTTGGGTCCCTGCTCTGGTGTTTTCAGGCTGTTTGGTTTTTAAAACAAATCCATCCTCGTTAAACTGTTATTTAAAAAAAAAAAAAAAACAACTTCTGCCAATTTCTTGTTTCTAATAATTTCCCATTGCAGTTAATAATTTAAAAAGATACCCACGCACACACACAGAGTCTGGTCCACATTAGGGACTAATAGTCTGCATAAGTCCTTTATGAAGTCTTTTTTTTTGGTTATTATTCTTTTCAAATTAAGCATGCGCTAAAAAAAGCCTCCTTGTTTTTAATGCAAACCCTTAAGAAACCCCAAACAAAAAGTCTTTGGAGGGAACTTCCAGTGCCTTATTTTAGCCTGTGGCTGGTTTTCACAGCTAAGTTATGACAGCAGCACTGGTTTAAGGTGGAAGTGCTGGCAGACCCTGAACTCCAGCAAGGTTAGTGGGCATCACTCTAAACCCATAAATCTGGCGTAGGCACACAAAATCAAATTTAGACTAAAAATATTCTACAAAACATCTTCAATATATTTAAGGTTGACAGTAATTGTTGCATTGGTAAAGACCCAGAGCATTCTCAGAAATAGTTATGAGGAGAAACAAAAAATGTCAAATTACCTGAGACAATTTCTGTACACCTTCCCCCTTCATTTGAATAAATCTGACATCAGATTTCAGAGCTTGAAAATGAGGAATTAGAAAGCATCCAGATATGACTCAAATTTTCTGTCAAAAGATTAGAGGCTTTAAAAATATTGATAAACATCAGAATCAGACAAAATATATCCAAGAGAGCCAAAGGAAGTTAGAAGGGAAATTGGAGACTCTATTAGAAATTTCAGATCCTTGAAGACTGGTGAAATTTAATAAAGGAATTATTTAAAATTGGTCCAGGGACATATGGGGAAAGAACATATCACTGGCATAAACTGTGGAGAATGTCCTAGTTAATATTTTAAGGAATCAAATGAAAGGTACGCTGGGACAAGCACTGCTCTAGTAGAGAAAGCAAATTTAATTTTGTGAGGGTGGGGGAGGGAAAGTCCTCAGGTCTGACAGATCTACTGGAATCCTTTATCGCTATTATTTCTGCCAGGAGAGACAAGGCAATGCTACAGACATCCTATACTTACATTTTCAGACCTCCTTTGACAGGGTTTCCTAGAGGAGGTTAATGGTAAGATGTGGAGCCACAGAATAAGTGGAAAGTTGAGTTTAATGGATTTAAAATTGGCTAAAAAACACAAAACAAAGTGTGGCACACCAGCAATCAATGGACCCTGTACCAGCCAGGAGGGTTAGTGGTGGGATACATTAGAAATTATCCTGGGTCCACAGAAGTTTATGTTAAAAATTACAGGGTGCTACATAATATTGAAAGCAACTTTTCAAATTTTGTTGATTGCATTAAATTGCAGGGAAATATAACGGATGAGAAACAATGACATAAAACTGCTCTGTAAAATCATCTCCTTTTTCTATCAGTTTTCAAAATTACATGACAGAGTCTTCAGTGCAAGTGAAAACTGGCCATTTTTGCGATGTAAATATTGCATCAAAGGAAAGTTAACAGACCTTGAAGGTTGTACTGAATGTTTTCAGGATATTAGATGACTCTAACATTGAAATTCCAGAAAATTTTAAGTGGGAATAAAACTTTCTAGTCCAAAAGAAACAAAATATGTGGCAGCTTTAATATAGATGATTAACAGGTGAAGTTGTGAAATTTGGCTGAAAGAAGAAAGAGAGACAGTCTGTGAATTTACTGCAGTTTATTCATTTATGAGCTCATTAATCCATGATAGAGGTGGGAAAATAATTAATTTGTTCTGTTTCAGGTGAGACTACAAAAAATACCAGAAATCTGAGAAGGTTCAATTTAAATAGGAATCAATAGGGACTTTTTTGCATAAAAGGGAAAATAAGGATCAGCAAACATTGCTAAGAATTTTTTGGTGTTAAAACCTGAAGTCAGCTGATATAGCTGACCAAGGTGAAATGTTTAGATTAGTTTTGAATTATTTAACATTTTAATCTACTCTGAATCCATTTCTTTTCAAATTTCACTTCAAAAATAAACCCCCAGCAGCTCCACTTTGAAAGCGTCAAAACAAACCACGTCATTTCTGAAGCACATTTCATTTCAAACAAATATTGGAAAAAATCTCCTTCTTGTGGTCCTTTTTATCAGATGAGATCTGAATTTGTGATTAGATTACTTCCCAGAATTTTTATTTCTTTTGTCTGAAACGTATTAGTAATTAGAGTAAAACTTCATCCGCCCTACGCAGGGTGGGGGGGGAACACAACAAAACAACATCTTTTAGCTGATAGGCAAATAAAAAGGACCTTGCTTGCAAGCAAGTTTGAATTCTGAGTGATTTTATAGCCTGTGATCTGAGATAAATTACATCCTTTCCCCAGTCTTAATACACCAATTGAAGCCTTTCAGAGCTGCCGGGTGCCCTCATTCAGGGTGGATCCATCAAACATTAACTCAGCCTCAGCCTGATTCTATATGCTCCCTCCGCTATTGGTATTCAAAAAAGATTTAAACCACATGAACATTTTAGGTAATCTTCACTGATACCTGTGTGTGAGAGAAGCTGTAATAAAAGAAGAGGTGGATCTCAAAGAAAAAGATCTATTTTATCAAATTTTGAGGGCAGCATTCACTGTAGTTATTGATAACTCAGAGATGGGAGAATTTAAAAGGCGCAGTAGTGTTTCTTTTGCTTTTTCTTCAAGGTTTCTTTCTTTTTTTTTTTTTTTAAAATTCATGGGCCTATCCTGCCAAATGTTCCTCTGAAAACGATAACAAAAGTTCCATTCCTGGAACGAATTGTTTCTACAAACCACGATCCCAGAAATACAAACATGGTCCCATTTTAACTTTGAATGCCGTATAACTTACTGAAAACAATCTGACAGTCTGCCAGCTTGCCTTCAACAATGGCACAGTACCAAAACTGAGATTTACAGCCGAGAAAAGCATCACATTTTAGAAATAATTTCTCAACTGGAAAGGTAAGAGTGGAAAAAAACCCCACCCAAATAACAGCAGGAAAATGAGACAGGAGAAGTGAATGATATCTCCTGCAACATCTTCTGGATGGAGTTGTGTATCCAAGAGCCCCAGGAGAGGGAAGACTGTGGCACGGGTGGCAAGAGCCAGAGGTTGGGATTGTGTCCCCTACACAATGGCCAGGAGGATTTTCTAGAAAGCATCATTAAAACAGGCCTGTAGAATGGTAGACTCATAGAATATCCTGAGCTGGGAGGGATCCACAAGGATCGTCAAAATCCAACTTCTGTAGCTTCATGTAGCTAGGATGAAGAATTTAGGTCGCTACCCAACCAGCTTGTACTTGTGGGTCTTTGCTAAATATTTATATTGTGACTTGGAAGATCTTTCTCTCTGAGTTCCTTCCTCTCTCCTCAAATCCCAGCTTGATCTGAGACACATTTCTCTTGTATTTGGAGATCAATACATTTTTATGAAATCCTTTGTCATTGACACAAAAACATGTTTTTATGAAAAAAACCCCTAAGAACGTTTCTGACTTGATTGGCTCATAGTGAGAAGTAGATAAAGCTGCAATTCATACACTGTAACTGTGGTTTATCCTCTTGTTATTCAGAATGTAAAAAGAAAAAAAAAGACATTGATAACCTATTTCTACTTCTCATGAACTCTTTACAGGAGTACAACCCCATCACGTCAGAGTTCAAGTACACAAATAATAATATTAGTCAGAATATTCACTCCCAAAGCAATTTTAACACCATTCAAAATATAATCCTTCTATGCAATATACCTCATTTAACAACCATTAGTGCCTTTTCCATCTCAGATCTCATGTACCCAGTAATGATTTATTTTTACCCATTGTTAGAGCTGATTTCATTCTACCAATGGACCTGTACTAATCATGGGGAGTGCAATATGCAATGTGTGCTTGCCAGATATTTTTTAACTTTCGGCGCCGCACAATTTACAACAGAAAGAACAGAAATTATAAATGTTCTCTTCACTCGCAAGAAAATAAAGTAGAGTAAAATAAAAAACCCAACCAACCCCTTGACCAATTTTGCATTTGAGAAGGAGAGTTCATTTCTTATACCTAAACTGAACCAGTCCCTCAATTATACCACAGTAGGTTGATTACAGGCAACACTACACAAAATCCACACATCTTGTTTGGCGATGTATCAAACTAAGGCACATTGTCAACGCAACGTTAACTGTTTTCCTTTCCTGGGATCCAATCTTTCCGGGCACCCTCATCTCCCACTGGGACAAATCATAAGATCCATGCTCTGCCCAGAGCAAGGGAAACTCCCACCCGCTCCAGCATGTGGTTCACTCGAGAAGAAACCACGGGAATAAATACCTCGCCATTAACCAGCAACACGTAAACAGACAAAATCTTGCAAATGAGTTGTTCATTATGAAATATTCCCACAGCTTGGCTGAGTGGGCCTTGCAGCCGAGCGGAGAATTTCTCGGTGCTTTATAAATAGGGAAAGTGCCGTGCGGTGTTCGTGCAACTTCCTCGCGGAGCCACGAGAGCGCTACACCCAACAGATGATACAGCTCCCCAGCCCTGTTTCCCCGCGATAATTTCTCATCTAAACTCCTAATTACACATCACTTCACATTCTGAGATATATAAATACATTTTTTCAGATGTACACTGTGCTAATGGTATGCATGGGAGAACAGGAATGTTCTTTGGCATGAGTGCTCAATAGCAAAAGCGAAAATCGTCTCTCCAAACTCTGTTTCAGAGAAGTGAAAGCCCCCAAACTACTGAGAAAAGTTGAGATACTTTGCAGCAGCCACATGCAAAGCCAGCTCTCAATGATTTTCTAGGTCCTGTGGTGCTGCTGGGGGCATGTTCATCAATCATAGTGTGGGGCAGTGGGAGGCCAATCACACAAACCATGATGCTGAAGCCAGTAAAGGCTTCGGAAAATGTTTTTTTTTTGCTCAGAAAAAATCAAGTCTGTTTATTTGGAGACTTGGCATTAATAATGAAAATCAAGGAGCAATCAGCAGGGACCACTGGAGATCTGATCTAACTCAGTCCTGTAGTTGTGTAGAAGGGAGCCTACAAGGAAGTCTAGAGAGACTCATCACCAGGAACTGTAGTGACAGGACAAGGGGCAATGAGCTCACACTGAGAGTGGGTTCAGGTTCAATATTAGGAAAAAATTCTTCCCTGTGAGGGTGGGGAGGTCCTGGCACAGCTTGCCCAGAGAAGCGGTGGCTGCCCCGTCCCTGGAAATGTCCCAGGCTACGTTGGAAAGGGCTTGGAGTGCCTTGGGATAGTGGAAGGTGTCCCTGCCCATGAGCTTTAAGGTTCCTTTCCACCCAAACCATTCTGTTGTTCTATAAGGTCTTTGAACCTATTCTGTCCCAGGGGTACATGTCCCAGTTAAATGCACCCAATCAAGAAATGTCAATGGAAATATTTTTATTTTCTATCATTGGTTAATAAATCCTCCTAGAAGAATTTTAGGTTGGCTATAGCTTACTAGTACTTTTTATTTCATATTGCTGTAATATTAATTGTTAAACTCTGCTTAGATCTCCGAATGTTTTCCATAACATCGAAAACGCCTCATTTTCATCTCTAAATCCCCAAAGTTTTTACAGGTACTGTGATGGGTGCCATCTGTATGAGGAGCTGGTATCTTTTCCCTCCCGAGATTGATAGGTACCACCATATGGTAGATAGGATGCTCAACTTTGCAACACCGAAGGCTTTTTTGGCGACTTTCCAGGAGCTCGAGGGCCACACCTAATTTGCATACACATTTACATACAATTTTTATTTTAGATAAATGCACACAGGATGGTTCGGTGAACTCGTGTGGCTTTCTCTTTGATAGATGTTCTGGCATTATTTGTTGTTGGAGTTCCTCAGCAATAAAATAGCTGGAGTTGAATTCACCCTGCAATTAATATTATTTATTGATGCTATTGCTGTGCTCAGGGTAAGGAAGCACAATCCCATCTTGAAGAGCTCTTCTAATTAGTCAAAGAAAGTTCCTTGACATACTTTATACCAGGTGATTAGGAAACATTCCAATTTCAAAATTCCGTGATTGTTTGGTTCGTTTTTATTCAGAAAACACATTTTCTGCAGCAAAATTTTTCATCATCTTTGCAAACCGTTGAAAGACAAGTGTGGGTGTAAAAGACATGACAGAAACAACAGGCATTGGCCTCAAACAGGTGCCCTCTCTGTCTATGAATTGGGCACCTCTGACCTCAGCCTAAAGTGGTTGTCCCTGAGGCCAAAAGAGTTTGGTTTTGCACAGATGTGATGACTTAGTTGCAATTTTAACCATGTTTTACCACTTATTTAATCCTTCCACTGGGCTCTATAAAAGGCTTATGGTTAACTGACTCTCTCCTTTCAACCTGAGCTGCTGAAAGTCTCCCAGCAAGGATGCTGATATCTTCAATTTTCCTGTCTTGTGGGAGGTCAGGATTGCCACCGTTGCTCCCAAGGTAACTCGAGTCTCCCTGGCTGTATCTGGTCCCTTTGTAGAGCCCAGGTCTTCAGTAATTTCCTTCTAGTGGCAGAATTCTTAGTAATAATATGGCATTAGAAATAAGATCACCTCAAGAGTGAGAGCAAATATTTCTTAAGTAGAAGAAAATCGATGGAAGGAACTGCTGAGGGAGAGGCTGGGCCCTTCAACTTACCATTGTTGAAGATGCAGCTCTCTGTCCACAGACCTTCATCTCTTAAACTCAGTGAGAGTTTATTGGTGTTATATTTGACCACAGAAATTCATCAGCAAAATTACTGTATTGATCTTGGTTTATATTTGAATGTATAGTCTCATTTGATGCTATTTTTTTTCATGTCTAAGTTAATGCTAAAGGACTTCATTTTGTTTGTGTTTTAATGAATTTTTTGTGAGTAGCAACCTTGCAGCAGTTCCTTGGGCAGGTAACCAGCTCTGAGGCTCTGTTTTGAAAGTACCTCATTATTGGAATAGATTTATTATTTACTGAAAAAACCCCAAACTCTTATGGCTGGGAATCTCATGTCAGTACCTCTGGGAAAAAAGATTAAGGTTGATGTATTTGGATGTGAAATTAAAGTTGTAGAAATGTTATACATTTTTATGTACTGAAGACGGGAATTATGTGGAAATATTTGATGTGAGTTATCAGTGGTTCTTGGGTGCTCTAATCCTCAAACAGGTGGCAGGATGGTATTTTTTAGGATATGGATACAGTAACTGAGAGTTTGGCAGGAATTTTGGGAGGAATTTGGAGGCTGGAACATTTTGGAGATCTGATCAGGGGCCAGGCTCAGATTTATAGGCACAATCAAATCCTATGAGGGAAATTGAATTTCAAATGTGTTATCAGGAAAATTGGTGTGCTCAGAAATGGCCGGAGGAGAAGCTGAGAACAGGAGGAGTAAGAGATTTCAGTGTTTTGGACATCCTTCTAATTCTTTGGTATGAGTAGCAATATGATTGATGCAGCAATAACTGCAGTGCTGTAGGGATTTGATACCCAGAGGGAATCAATTAACTGGATTTTGGATATTGGAGCGTTATGACCTTTGCTTAGATCATAATGTTGACAAGTAGGAGCAAATGGAAGAATATGAGTCTTCTGTGATTGTAATTGACTGGAGATACTGAGAACAAGGTGGAGATCCAGATTTGCAGACAGTGTGTTGATCCTGAAAGATGGCTGGAGAACAGGAAGTGAGCCTTTCCCAGACCTCACCTCGTGAGATGTTGAGGGAGGAAAAGCAAGTTTAGAAGCAGCTCCTGGCTTCTTTGCACTGTTTAGCGGTCAAATTACATCCATCTTACATCTCCATTATTGATTTACAGGTGAGTGATGCTGTGGCTTGCTGCAGAGTGACACTGAGTCAGGGATTTATTGGGAGTGTTTATCCTGTTATCCAGTTGTGGTTTTATCCAAGCTCCTTGCAAGGAGGTATGAGGGGAAGCTGTTGCCAGTGGTTCATGAATCACTGCCAAAGTAACGGCCTCTGCTGCTGCTCACCTGTGGACTGGGAAGAAAAGGGAGTCTTGTTGGACTTTTCTGGACTGGAGGTCTCAAATGGGAAAAAAAGGGATGTATTAGGTGTATTATGGTGATGGGCTAACTGATGGCTGAGCCAACTCGGAGTCAACTGGGCAGGGCAGTTAGCAATTAACAGGGTAGAGTTAATGAACCACAGCTGGTGTGGCCAGTGAATGTGGAAGGAGGAAACTTCAGGCATGATTCTGCTATTTAGCAGCCAAACTTGATGATCCTGGAGGCCTTTTCCAACCTTAATGATTCTGTAGTTAAAGGACAGAACTACATTAGAGAATGGGGAGAAGTCGTAGCTCTCAGGTGTGAGGAAGGAAGATATTTTGAGTGTAGGTTGGAAAGCATTGTGATTGGTGAAAAAAGTTCATGCTAAATGTTTTTCATCCATTTGTTCTTTATTGAACTAAAGCAGACAACTGGTAAAATCAGGGTTCTAAAAGCTGCATTTCTCAAAAGATTACAATTTGTCTTTTATACAGTTTTACACTGGGATGAGAAGACTTTTAAGTTGTATTTTACCTATATAAGAACATTCTTCTTATTTCTTTCCCTTTACAATTGTGCCAGGCTGATTTTCCTTTGACTGCTTTTCCCTGGCTGAATTAGGACTATATGGTCAGGTAGCCTTTTCCTTTTCTCAGACTAACTCTAAATTAGATAAAGACAGACAGCTCTGGCCTTCACAGATGTGTTTTCCTGCTGATCCTTGCATTTTCCATCTTCCGGCTCATCTGCTGGTGAATATTCCCAGTTCTTCTATATTTTTATGAGTCTTACTTTTTACTGGAGGAGCTCTATATCTGAGGAATGAAGAATGACAGGTTTCACGACAGCTTTTTTTGGAGAGCCTGGAGATGGAGGATTAGATTCATGTAAGCCATTTACACACTGAGGGAGTTACAAAGAAAGAGACAGATTTAGTTGCATGACTAAGTTCCCTAAAACAAGAAATAGTTTTGGGAAAAGTAGTAAAGAAAATGTTCAAATAAATGATGCAAAGTCTCACAATTTACTTTAATCTCTGAATTGTTTGATCTTCTGAATATTTTTTTTCTTTAGTTTTCCTAATTTCTTTCTGTGGATTTACTTATCCTCCTATTACTACTTGTCAGTATCCATAATACTCACCTGAGTGACTTTTCCTGATCCTGGGCAAGAGTTCTTTCATTATTCCTTTTCATTTGACTCACTGGGGTCTCCTGCCCAATGTTCCTCACTTTTAAACTCAGCTTGTTTGAGATACAGTCATCTATAAAAGAAATTACTCAAGAGTCTGGGTACAATGCAACAAATGGTATGTGTAGTTTTATTGTTTTATAATTGTTATTTGAGAGCTTTTGTTGAGATTCCCCTGATCATATTTGTGGAGATTTTTTTTCCCTGTGGTCACCATGGAAATCTGTAGGCAAAGAGTTTAAGAAAAAATGCTGCTTCCAGATTTCTTTTGCTTGAGTTTCCTAATAATTCACTTGCAATACTATGTTTAGTACTTTTATGTATTTTAAGCTACCTTACTCCACTGAAAAAATTTTAAATATTTAAAACCTGCCTCTAAATTTGGCTGAAAGTTTTAAATTAGACCAATTAAACTGTTACCCCCTTTCTCTCAAAGGGCCCTTGTTTTTCAAGGTGCTCCACAAGAATTTAAACTTCATAGCAGTGAATATTTCAGGAAGACCCTACAAAGGTGTTTTGAATTCAACAACCATCTCTCACTCTGCTGATATCAATCAAGGTTTATTCTTTCCTCCACGAGAAAGGGCAGTGTGGTTGTTTTGACTCCTTTCAACTTCTTTCCAGTGTGAACTTTGATAAGAACTCAGAAAAGGAGGAGAAGAATATTTTTCCTTCAGATTTTTTGAGGAAACATTTGCTGTCCTGGCATGCAATGAGAATAGCAGGTTTTTTTACAATAATTCAGTTGGAACAATCATGCCACCTGCAGTCACGACTCTGCATGCCGTATGTTCCTGAATGAAGTTCTCTTTTTGGCTTCCCAAAAGCTCCAAAGTCACCATGGGAAATCCCCAAACAGGTGACTTCCCCAAAGTACATCAAATTTAGGGGAAAAGTTGTATGAGCAGACAGAAACTTTTAAAGTGATCCGTTTGGCATGAGCTGTATTCCAATCTTGGGTGTTGTACTTTCAAGGAATTTTTTCATCAATTGGAAATGAGATCCTGTACTTCCAAAATATTTTGTTCGTAGATGAAATGATCCAAGAAGTTTCTTCACCCCTGGAAGAGTTCAGGGCCAGGTTTTATAGGGCTTGGAGCAACCTAGTCTAGTGGAAGTTGTCCCTGCCCATGACAAGGGGCTGGAACTAAATGGAATTTAAGGTCCCTTCCAATGCAAAACATTCTAGGATTCTGTAAATTCCAGGCAAAAAAATATCAGGGCCTGGTAAATGGACATGAAAAAGGAGATTGAAACAAAACCTCGAGGTGTAAGGCTTTGATTGCAGCTGAACGTTGCTGCTCATTAAGGTTGAATTCCTGGCAGCTGCACTGCACAGATAGAGTAAAAGTACAAAACAATTACAGAACAACCAATAAAATAAAAAGCCCTTTTAAGCAATGACAGCATTCAATAATTGTGTCAATGCTGCTTTAAAAGTTTCAGCTTCTACAGCATCTCCAGTCCCAAAGTGTCTCATCTGCTTTCTAATTTTCCACAAGATGCTTTTAATATTTTGAGATTGATATTGAACCACAGGGGTCTAAAAGGTTTCAAAAGATCTTGCATATGCATTTGGAACCAAACGATCAATTAGATTAATAAAGGGGAATTGTAATTTATATATGAAGCCTGTAAACTCTCGCAGAGAGGTATGGAATAAGAAACCAGGCAGCTTGGGGAGAGCCAGGATTTAAGGTGAGAAAACAAACACACTCAGCAGGAAAAAAAAAAAGGTGCAGTCAGCACCAGTTTTGTTACATTAATCTGATGCTTCCTGTTACAAACATGGGAGAAATGGGAAGAAATGAGGAATTTAATACAGCACCTGTCAAGGTAATTATCGTCTGTAACCAGTTGTACCTTGGGAATGGTTCTATTGCAGAAACAAAGGAAAAGCTTGTAAATGGGAAATTGTTATTAATTTCTACGAGCCGTCCTGTTATGGTTGAAATGTTGCCTTCAGGCTCTTCCTTGCAGTTATAACGGCATCTTTTTTTGCTGTTTCCTTCCTGAAGGATCGTTGGATTGTCAGTTTTATGTTTTCTTAACTGATAGTCATCAACCTTTGCTTAATCATCTTCTTCCTCCAGCACGGGCCTGCTGGCAGATTCCCTTTCCTGTGCTGGGGCTCCTTGGGGCTCCCCAAAACCCTGGGGGAGCCCCCATGTCTGCAGCGTTCCCCATATTAGTGCTCAGGGTGCCATCAGCAGAAACAGAAAAAAATGAATACAAGCTTTTTCTGCCAGAAAATACATTCCCAGCAAAGTAGAAGTTTCCTTTCAAGAAATCATGTCTTTACTACCACACTCTTGTGAAGAAAATCAGTGGAAGGAATCACAAGGTTTTAAAGGAATCATTTACATTTTCATTTTTAAATAATTTTCCACAAAAAAAAGTTGTTTGGTTTTTTTTTCCCCCAGGACATTCTAAATACAACCAAATTCAAGTGTTTCAGTCAACCCAGCCCATTTTCCCAGACCAATCTTTGTTATAAATGTTTAATGGGCAAGTTTCAATCCTGTCTAACCTCTTTCAAGGTTTTGTGCAATGGGTTTTCCATCTTCTGCAGGGTTCAGTTTACTGGGTGTGGAACCTGTGTTTTCAGCAGCTCCTCACATTCAGGTGTGGGGTTTTGAGTGCCTCATGACAGATCAGAGCTCTTCTGCACTTGCTTTGTGCTCGTTTGGAGGAAACCAAATTTGTGGGAAACTTGTGATCATACGACCGTGAAATGGCACTAAAAAAGACTAAAGATAA